>CM046366.1:12241599-12510899 GCA_025413025.1 Ficus hispida | reverse complement strand
AAAGAAAAGAAAAGAATAGAAGAGAGAGGAGAGAAAAAGACAAAGTAGAAAAAAGTATGGATCAAAGGCACCCACACAACTTTGAACATTAGAACCAAACGTCCACATTTCTTGTGCTTCCATTCAATGCTTGGGTCTCACAGTATTTTATCCAATCTGACCTTTCATATGTGTACATGTGATAAGCTTCTCCCGATTCTCCTCGCATCTCTCCAATTCAGCCTTCAGCGTTGCAATCCTCTGGTCTAGCCTTTCCTTGGCATCTTTTTGCATCTCATTGTTTCGATACATAAAAAAGCTTTCATAATGACGTCCTTCAAAGAATCCAAGTACATATCAATTTAAAGCCTGTAATTTTTTTGATTCCATATAGGTAGAAATACGAATGTCGAATATCGTCCCAAGTGAGGTCTTCCACCTTAGTTTTGCACATTTTGTCGATGACTATACACAGAATTGTAGAGGTCACGCTCTTCATCGCCGGTGTCAAACTTTCACGGCCGCCGAGATCTCCATACTTGCGAAGCGATGTTTTTAAAATAGGAGCCAACGTCTTCGGTACCATGTAACCACCGACGTCCTCTACCTTTTGCCTTAAATACTTTTCTTCTAATTTTAATAAACCTTCTTCAACTGTGAAAAATGAAGCTCCTTTCCCAAGCTCCACAAATCATCATCGCTGATGTGAAAAAGTCGTTGAATTCTATCTATATTTCTTCTATAGATCCTTTCCGATCAAACCAAGAATTGTCTAAACAATGCCCAGAAACCTCTTCGCCGAGTCTTATCAGAACCCAAAGGATTAATAAGAAGCTGCTTGTCTGGTTCAGTAGTCCATCCACGATGTCTTGTAGGGTAAATTCCTTGTCTTCATGATGAATTTAATTCCTCTGATTGATCTCTTTCCCATCGGTTGTCTCCTAGGGTTTGGGAGCTCCACATGATCCTTAGTGTCTCCCTTTATTACCTTCATGATCTGATACAGAAGCCCAACATATATATTAAAACTTTATAGTCTTAACACGCTATTATTAGCAACGTAAAACGAATGATCGGTATAACGGATAAGTAATTATCGTGGTTGGAAAGCTAGCATTAATTTAACATCTTTAATAAACTAAAAGATACTGGTTAGTTAATGTGTGTATATATATTTGAATAAACTAAATTAAGAGAGAAGATAATTAATATCTAAATTTTTAACATATCCTAACCAGTTAGCACCCACTAATTAAGAATTTATCTCTATCAAACTCCAACTCAAAATTGTGATATAATTAAAAAAAATAAAAAATTTACAAAGAAAAAGTTATACTAAGGGAAAATACAAAACTACGCAAAAAGACAGCACAAAACATAGAGGAAGCTAATATATAGACCGGAGCTAATTTCAACATTATTGTTTTCTTGGAATAAATAGTTATATATATTGCATATAATTTAACAAGTATAAATCAACTTGAAAAAATATATGAAAATTATCTTTCATTACATCGAAGATAAATTTTCATATAAATTAGAGTGGGGATTGATTAAGTTTTTAGGTACGTACAACTAAGCTGGTATGTGTGAAGTTTTCTAACTTCTCTCTCTCCTACATTAAAAAAATCAGATAATATATATTTTTTATTTTGTTATTAACCTGGTTCAAATATTTTTAAATTATATCCCCTCCCAAATAGTCCTAGCTTCATCCCGCAAATATGAAATATTATGAATTAATGCACTTTTTATCATTAAGTTCATAAAGATCAACTAACATTGAAGAGGTTGCCACATGTTTACTATAATAATATTTTCTTTCAAAAACATCCAATCTTTATCTTTTTGTGGATGAAGAGATTTTTTTTAATTTTTTATGGAAGCAAAGAAGAGATTGTAACCACACGTACGGCACACACCAACATAAGGAATATATTTGGAATAAGCAGCACTACCTACAATCTCAACTATTATTAAAAATTTTTAATACCAAACAACATGGTAAGTCAACTTTTTTTTATTTGTTAGTACATACATATAATTACCACTCCTTTTGTTCCAAAAAATTTTAATTTTTGATATTCATAGAAACTTTTTTTTTTTTGAGGAAATGCAACATTTCTACAAGACAAATCCAAAGTTAATTTCTAATGAAATTCATATATTATTTTTCGGTAAATTGCTCATTTACTACTCAAATTGTATAGAAAGTTGTGACTTTGACGTGCTGACTAATATTAAACATCTGCTAATTAATTTGATACATTCATAACGTTTTCAAAAATTATAGGAGCATTTTTAAAAAGAAAAAAAAATTGGGGAACCAAATCGCGACTTAGTATATAATTCTAAGAATTAGAAATTTGCCCTTATTTTTTTTTCACTGACTATAAATATGAGAATATCTATAATTGATTACGAAAAGAGATTGACAAGCATTATACTACTCTGAAAATTTTCTAAAATTAGCACATACCTCATGAAATAAGCAATGGATGTGAGAAACGTATTTGCATTCCTCACAGCAATAAATACGAAAAGCTTGATCACTCTCTTTTTCGCACACATCGCAATAATATTCATCTGAATCATCTTCGATGGTTGAATGATCAGCCAGAATCAGAGAATGAATGTGATACTCATATCTGATGATAGATGGCAATGGACCACATTGAAAATGGATGTTGAAAACACAGTCCATGCAGCGAAATATGATGGATCGAGTAAGTTCAAATTCCTCGGGAACAACTTCGACCATGTTCTTCTTATGATCATAAGAGTCTTGACAAGCATTGCATTGAATTTCACAAGAAGATTTCTCCACTAAAGACAACATATGGTCATGACTTCGACTTCTTACTCTTGTGTCAAGGAAACGACATTCTATACACAAGTTTAAGTTACAACCATCTTCATGACAACTGTACATGACCCTACAATCTTTTTTGCAACAACCTCGACAAGATCGAGGGGGACTGACCTGGAGAATCAGAGAATGGTGTGAGTGAAAGGCAGGTTGAGTTTTCTGTGGCAATTCTGCGCATGCTTTATGGAGAAAATTCTCACACATTTCGGACGTGCAAGAGTAGGCTGGACCGGACCAACCTGATTGACATGCAAAGCATTTAGCTTCTCTTTTCTTCCGATCAGGGTGCTCCACCAGGGACATCGCTTCTTCATGGCATGCATATCGAACGAAACTGCGATCTTGGCCGCCATCAACGACGTCGGAAGTTATGGTTGGTAGTGGGATCAGAGCGCATGCCATATGCATGTAAGAATCAGAACACAACTGGTCGCAAGCGTAAACATATTCGTCATTATCGAAAGGCTTCTGGCAGTAATAGCAGCAGCTGGTGTCGTTGAGTGATCTCTTTGCAAGCAAGAGAGAGTGGTGTGGATGCAATGTGTGGTGCTTGATTTGTTCCGGCCGCTCCGCACATTCTTTGTGGATGAAACAGTTAAGGCACTTGAAGCAACAGTAACTGGTTTCCACTGTTCGAATTTTACGATTGCACACGTTGCAAGAGAATTCTGGTCCACAAACCCACGAAAGCAAAGCATGCTCGTGACTGAAATGTTTAAACATAATGACAAGGATATAATTCCTTTTTCAATTCTTTCTTTCTTCCTTCATCTTTCATAAAGTTGTTCCCAGTCTACTATTCTCAATTACTTCTTTAAGTTTATAGTTTTGGCTTCCCAACTTAAGAAGAAAAGAATAGTTCTGCTCTTAAAAAGGGAAAAAGGATATATAGTTCTCGTCTTATACTTTTCCCTTTTTCTTTAATTTGTCCTTCCTTCTTTTGTTTCTTACTTTTAAGTGTTTCTTTTGACATGTTTATGTTTTTTTTTTTTTTGCTATTATTTAATATTTTCTGGGATTTTTAACCGTCATACTTTTCTAATTGGATGTCAAGAAAAATGAAACTACTATAAGTTTATAACTGAAATAATAATTTACAGATGTGCTTTTTGAAAGATAATTATACAAATCACCCAACACAAAACCCCCACTAATGATAGTGGACGGATAACGAGCAGCCCGCCTTCAGCCCAAATGGCTTGTGGGTTGTCCCTTGGTTGGACAACCATCTTTTAAATTAAAAAAAAAAAAAAAAAAAAAAACCTCCTGCACAATGTGAAATATTTACGTAAATGCCTAGTTTAAGTATTTGAAAAAGAAAGTCATTCTTCAATTGAATGTTACACTTAATTTGGTGCCTAATTTAAATAAATATAGCATAAGCCAAGATTTCAATCATTTGGTTGATATATGTCGACCTATTCCTTTTCAAAAGTAAAAAAGAGATATGCTGACTATTTTCACTTACATTTAGGTTTTTTCTTTCTTATTATTATTATTTTTTTATCTCTCTTTTTTTCTTTTCTTTCTTACTATCCCAATTAACATTTTGTTCTTCATTTCTTCCTCGTCACTTTATTCCTCTCCGATTTTATTCTTGTTAATACTTATCAAAAGTTTTGCTTGCTAACAATGATTTGTTGGCTTTAATATACCGAACACGCTGAGATATACCAACTTAGGTTTATCGATTAACTGTTATACTTTCAAAAAAAAAATGTTATGAATATTTACATGGTAGAATTAACAAATAAAAATATAATACTCAGATAAAAGATGATGAAAATATTATCATTATTATAAATAAAACTACACGAAATAAAAAAAAAAAACAATCACACAAAAGAATTCTTGCCGATAGTTTTATCTTTAATAATTCACTTTGGAACAATGACACAAAAATAATTTTATTTAGGAAAATTCACATGTTCGTAGAATATTAAGTTTTGAAACTTGTAAAACGTAAAGTTTTTATTATTTAAATAAGTTAAAAATGATAACATTATAATGATTAAATAAAAAACTAATCAATATCAACTAATGGTAAATAGTAACCAAATATTAAATGTTGGTAATTACTATACGTGATGGTAAATTACCACAAAGTATAACAATTATCAGATTTAGTATTGAAAAAATATATTATATAAGAGAATGATTTTCCTACCAGATGTCAAAATGTATTTTGAGTATGAATTGGACATTATTATTTACATTATAGATGCTCTTAATTAACTGATAATTCTCTAACCACCTTATATAAAGTCTAAGTCACTTCATAAAAGCAGATATTGAGTTTGTTTTTTTTAAGGGGATATTGAGCTTTCTTTAAGTGACTTAAATAACTTATTCTATTCATGATACACAACTATAAGGATAATTCGTTTTGCAATTCTTTCCTTTTTCCCGTCTATTCCTTAAAGATATTCTTTTGTTGAATGAACTTTCTTAAAGAGATTCTAAGTTTACTATCGTCAATTACTTTAACAAACGTAGTTTAGACTTCCCATACTTCCCAACTTAAGGAAAGAATGTCATACAGATTTCAAAAAAGTGAAAGTTTGATATTCTCAGTTACTTTATTAAAAGTTTTGTCTGCTAGTTAAGATTTAACAGTTTCAAAAACCTAGCACGCTAAGATATACCAACTTAGGTTTATTAATGATTAATTATTATGAATATTTACTTATAATTTTCTTTAATTATTAACTTTGGAACAATTATGCAAAAATAATTTTATTTAGAAAAATTCACATGTCCCTCGAATATTTTTATTAAGTTTTAAAACTCGGGAAGATTTTAGTGGTTACATAATCAATAAATGACAACATTATAATAACTGAATAAAAAAATCAATGTATCAACCAATAGCAATTGAATGTCAAATTTTGACGTTTGCTATATTTGATGATTAATTATCACCAAGTACAGTAATAATTACTAGATTTAGCTTTGAAAATAATATTATATTAGAGAGTGATTTTCCTGTACATAGTGTGCTCTCATCTATGAATTTGATATTACCTCGAAGATAGTCTAAATTAACTAATAGTATTCCAAACACCTTAAGAAAGGTCGGAGTTGTAACGACTCATGCCTTATTTTGGTATGATATTGTCTACTTTGGGTCTCGTGCTCACACGATTTTGCTCTTAGATTCACCCTAAAAGGCTTCATACTATTAAGAGGTGGTCTCTTTACTTATGAAACATCACATACATCTATTCCCAAGTGATGTGTGACTGCACAACTTATAATTTTCATTATAGAAACTAATAATTGTCACAATTACCCTCTTTCTGGGACCCAACATCCTCGTTAGTCACACTTTCGGTTGGGTATAAGTTCTAATACCATTTGTAATCATTGTATCAAAAATTCCTATTTTCCTTAAAAATTAATTGAAGATAATTCTAGATATTATCATCAATAGATGAATTCTTGGACTTATAACTCAACATAACAGTATTTTTCTATAATCTTCCACTAACACAATTCCCGTAGTCCCATAATGTCAAAAACCTAAGCAGTATTAATTTCATTGCATAGAAAACTTAATCTAGAAGGCTTTTTACTGAAAAAGTAATTCAGTAAAAATTTCATCTGACATCAAGACTTATCCATCAAGTTTTTAAACTGAAAAAAGTAACTTATTAGAATTTTATCTGACATTAAAACCTATTCACTTAATCCCCATACTGAAAAAACAACTCGGTGGAAATCTTATTTGATATCAAGACTTATCTATTGAGTTCCCATACTGAAAAAGATAATTTATCTAAATTTAATCTGACTAAAAAATTGATGACAAATCCTTGATACTGTATATTTATGTGCAGAAAAATTTTGTCTAGAAAATTACAAGACTGCTAATTCTCATACGGCTAAAACTGTTGAAATATTATATTTGATAATTTGATAATTTTTCTACACATACAACGATGAATCACTTTTTACCATTCAAACCTTTTTGAATAATAATGTTTGAGCTAAGCTAATTACTATATGACAGGTGTTACACGTAATAATTTTGTTATACATATACACATACGCATAAAAGTGGAAAAATCAAAAGAAATGGGTCGGTTCTCAACTAGTTGGGTAGAGAGATTATTTTATTTTCAAGTTTCTACAGTCTTTCTAAGGAACTTTTTCACGAGAACAACAACAATAATGATATTCCTTAAAAAATCGTAATCACAATAATTAGTCAATTCAAAGTCCCCATTTCCTTTCCATAGTAAGAAACAAAATGGCCACAAATATCAAATTTGGTGTATATTATCCACAAAAACAAATAAAAAGAAATTGCTTCTATTTTTTTTTTTTTTTTGTTGGGGGCCTAAAATACCCCAATTTTGTTTAGTAAGGTATTCAAAAAGCAGATATTTGGTTTATTGTGTTTTCTTTTAAGTGATTTAGATAAGTACTTATTCTAAACGTGAAACACAATGACAAGAATATAATTCATTTTGCAATTCTTTCTTTTTTCCTTCGTCATTCTTAAAGATATTCTAAGTCTAATATTCTCAATTACTTTTTTAAGTTTATAGTTTTGGCTTCCCAACTTAAGAATAAAAGAATAGTTCTACTCTTAAAAAGGGGGAAAGTATAGTTCTCGTCTTGTACTTTTCCTTTTTTCTTTAATTTGTCCTTCCTTCTTTTGTTTCTTATTTTAAATGTTTCTTTTCACCCCCTGATATCTAACTTAAAACATCTCTAATACCCCCAAAAGGAAAAATGTGGTGACAATGAAATTGACATGTTTATGTTTTTTTTGCTATAATCTAATACTTGCTTGGATTTTTAACTGCATACTTTTTTAATTGGATGTCAAAAAAAAAAAACTATTATAAGTTTATAACTGGAGTAACAATTCAAATATGTGCATTTTAAAGGACAATCATACAAATCAAGTAATACAAAATCACATGCTAATGATAGTGGACGGATAACGAGCCGCGTGCCTTCAGCCCAAATGCCACAAATGCCTTGTGGGTTGTCCCTTGGTTGGACGATCATCTTTTAAAAGATATGTTTTTAAAAAAATCTCCAATACAACATTAAATGTTTATGTAAATACCTAGTTTTAATATTTGAAAAAGAAAACCATTCTTCAATTAGAATTGTAACGCCTCTCCCATGCAAGCAGCTCGAAAAGAATATTAACTAACTAAAACCTCATGCTTAAAAGAAATAAATACTTTGAAAACTCTATATGTCATTGAGACAAAAATGTCCTTATAATACAAAAATCTCAAATCCCGAAAAAACTACTAAAGTTATCATGGGGCTCAGAAACTTCTAACTCAGTCAACCTCTTAATCTTACTAACTCTGCAAACTGCATCACAAGAACTATATGAGCTAGAGCCCAGTAAGTATACCACATAGCTTTTTCCACATTAAATATGTAACGCCCCAGCCGTCTACATAGGGCCGACTACGTAAACGTGGGCCGTTACTTTACTTACTTAACTTACTTCTTAATTCATTTACTTTAAACTTACTGAAAATTTCAGAGTAAAAATTTTTCCTTCTTTTCTTATTTTATTTGAAACTCAACTTATACTCATACATACTTATATGTACTCACTCGAGTACCAATCTTTCATAATCATATTGAAAGCTATCATATTCAAACCGTGGACCAAACCCAACCTAGTGTGGGTCGGTATAACACGAGGCAACTTGCTTGCCGTCATGCTTAAAAACTTTTCCTTAACTTGTTCTTGAAATAATTTCTTAAAAATAGTTTTCTTCTTGAAAACAATTACTTGCCCATACTATCACTTTATTATATCACAACCAAATATGTTTTACAAAACATATTTTACATAACATAATTTCAAAACCCATGGCGATGTCCATCCCACATTTCACAGTCTGTAGCGCTAGCCTCCACAGCCTTGTATCAAGTATTGCCGGTAGGTTACTAACCTACAGCATGAACGTAAGTAATGAGCTTATGCCCAGTAAGTACAACATTCAATCTGTAAAACATTTTAACAAAAGAATGCGTGGACCGATTATGTTTTATTATGTCGATTTGGTTTCTGGGCCCTTTACATAACATGAGTGTACGTACCGTGGCGTGTAACCATGGAGTGATTGGGGCGGCCAGTCCAATTCCAACTCAAACCATGAACCATACTGTTTAACATGGAGTAGTTGGGGCAGCCATCCAAACCAACTCAAACCATGGGCAATACCGTTTAAACCCGCCCTCGTGGCAAGTCGGTACGTCACAACAATATTAACTTGTCTTATCTTATGACTTAAAAACTTAATCCTACCATGTGGTTTAATATTAGTGAGCATACTGTATGATGTCACTATATCAAAACCTATAACATAACATAATATTAATCATAACATAAAACCTCATGACATAATACATCGTAACAAAACACATCATAACATAATACATCGTAACATACTACATCGTAATATAACACATCATAACATAACATCATAACGTAAATCATCATAACGTAAGCACCATAACATATAACATATGTAAATCATGTACATCAAAACATGATTTCTTGAAAAACATGTCATGTAAAAACATTTTGCCCATGTTGTAGGCGGAGTTGTACTTACCTTTCATCCTATACTCTTGGTTTATCGTCCAAACATGGCACGACAATAGTTCCTACTCCTGTTTCCAAACAGGATGTAAGATAAGAGTCATACATATTCTATCTTACCATAAATCATAATCGTTAAATGTTGGTGTCCTAACCAACATTTATGAGTAGCCTTAGTTATATTATATGTCCCCCCTAGAACATCTTATGATAACTCCCTTGGTTACTTTAGGTAACCCTGGGTACTAAGCCCAATCATACTTGAATAGTATTAAGTTACTAATTTTATTAAGACCCAACCCACTATCTTGGGTATCTCATGTGGTTACTATAAGTAACCGAAATTATTTGGCCCAATAAAATTAGGTAACCTACCCGGTTACTGTTTGTTCTATAGTTGTTTACTATAGGACTTAGCTTATTTCATTCCTTGGTTGATAAATTTTAACCCTTTTCTTAAACTGCTTAAAACAGTCCCATAAACTTTGAAAACAGTTTCTTAATTTCATTTATCAGTGCATGTGCAGGAATTTCCTGCTTATGGACTTTTTTTTCTAAAAATCCTGTGCTGGAATTTCTGTTTCCTGCACAGTTTTGGGAATATAATTTTTACTTTAAAATATGCTTAGAATTTGAGAAAACTTCCTTCATGAAAGTTGTATATCTCGAATAATGCTACAACTTTCGTGTTTTAATCAAAATCCATTTTTGCCTTTAACCTATCCATTTTTCTTGTTGAACCTGCCTGGCCGTGCTCACTAGGTCTGGCTGACCAGGCTCGGGTTTTCACAAAAACAGAGGCCTTTAGAGTCTTATTTTTAAAAACTGTTCATGATGTCCCCTAGGATTTTCCATTTTCTACAACTTTGTAGTTTTGAGTTTCTTCAAATTCGGCCTCTAAGGGCCTCAAATTACCATTTCCAGAATACTGCCCAGTCTTGACCCGAGACTGGCAGTTTTGGTTTAAGTTGGTTCTTATGTAAAATTACGCACACACTACCTCAATAGGTTACAACCATGAGCCTACGTCAAGCACACAGTGTAATACTAACGTTATCTTGATCATACATTCATTCTTAAACTTATGGGAACATATAACAAGCATATAGTAGGCATACTCAAAACCCTAATATCTCACAAACATATCATCAAAACATGCATCAAATCATAAATTAGAGACCACCAACCCTAATCAAGCACATACTAGTAAACTTAACTAGAGCATAAACATAATTGATGAGCTTATGCTCTTACAATCTAACTTTGGAAATACACTTAAATCTCTAAATCAAAGCTCAATAAAAAAGCTTAGGGTTTTGAGAGAATTACCCCTAGATCTTGGAGGTGAATTCTCAAGCTCGGATCCGAAATTTTTCTTTTGCTTTTCTTCACCAAAATCCGACCACTCTCTCTCTTTTTCTCTCTTCTTTGGCTCGGTTTCTAGGGAGGGAGAGGGAGTTGAAATTTCGGTAGAGTTTTGGGTTCAACTAAGTTCTCAAAAATGTGAACCAACTTCACCTATTTATAGGTGAAAAACATAGTTTCTAAAATTATATATTAGGGCCTAAGAGCAAAATATTTGCTCATCACCCCTCCTAAGTGGCCGGCCATAGGGGAGCCTTGGTGGGCAAGTTACTTGCTTACCAAGTATTGCTTACCTCATCTTAGTGACATCACTCGCTTACATCATCACGCTGACATCATCTTGATGACATCACCTTACTGCATCACCTTGCTGACATCACCTTGATGACATCATCAAGGCAATTGCTTGCTCACCAAGTCACAAGGAGAACCGGCCATTCTAGTGTGGAAGCCAAGAAAGAAATATTTTCAAATCTATTTCTAACTTAATTCCTTATTCTAATGTAACCAAGCTTGTAATCAATCTTTGGCCTCGTTGGAGTCTTGGTTAGGAAATTCCATAATTCACTAATTACATACTTATCTTTCATTACTTACTTTTCTTAAAATTACACTTTGGCCCATACGGACAAAATATTTACAATTTCGTCCTTAAAGGTGGCCGACTATGGTGGAGCCACTTGGCTTCCAACTTTTGCATAATTATCCATTTGATTCTAAAAATCCAATAATATAATCATGCAGTCCATTTCCTTACTAACTTACGTAATATCAATACTGTTTTTCACCAAAAACAGTATTGTCATACTGGACTATAGTCCAGAATTCATCTGCATAAAATTTGACTCCGTATCGGATTTTCTTAGGACTTGAAACTATTTAGTCCTTATTACTCTAAATATTGTGCTTGATTTTTCTAGGGTGGTCTCATAGCTTATTCTTACTTATTTGTCCATAATGACGGTTTTCCGTAGTATAATTTTCATACTGTTAATTGCACTGCAGTACCGCCTCAGTCAAACATAAAGTCAACCTAGTCAAACTTTGACTGGCATAAAATCATAAATTCCTATTCTGCCTTTTTTCTCAAAAGGCCTCATGCTTGACTAAGAAAACTATTATTGAGTCTCGTAGCTAATTAAACGAGAACCCAAACATATACTGATATTCAACTCAGATCATGAGCTTTATATCGACATACAAGAGTCAGACTTAGATTTTCCTTGTCTAAAAGGAAATCATAGGTTCATCACAAATTTCAGGTTCTTACATTCTACCCTCCTTAAAGAAATTTTCATCCTCGAAAATTCATATACTTCTAGGTGGCTTTTCTCAAAATCCACTACAAATCCATAATGGTCTGTTCATGTTCCCATTTTAATTCTTTAATGGGATCATGCTTCTTATATAAAACCATAATCTTACTTTCATATCCTATCATCTTATTTTCATACATTCTTACATACTATCCTACTTTCTTACTTCATACTATCTTACTTTCATACTGCATACTTTCTTACTTACAAACTTTCATGCTATCATACTTTCTTTTCATATTGCATCACAAGAACTATCTACATAAAAAGCTGAGCAAGTATATCATATAACTTGCCATGTTTGAAAAACATATCATATCATATAACTTTTTCATACGTGAAAAGTATTTCATACTATATAACTTTCCACACTTGGAAAGCATATCGTAAAATAGTTTCTTTCTTGAACCTTGATCTTATGCTATTAGAACCCTTTACTTCTCTTAATGGCCCATTTCTTGGAACTTGTCCCTTTCTTGGAACTCATCCCTCAAGGATTCGGCCTATGGCCCCTATCTTGGAACTCGCTTTCTCAAGGATTCGACCATTTAATGGCTCCTATCTCGGAACCTTTACTGCTCATAACAGCCCCTATCTTGGAGTTTCCTCCTCAAGATTCGGCTGTCTTACATAAAATGAGGGGTTCTATTAAGCATGAGCTCAAAATTTAAGCATCTTTTATAAAAATATTTCCTTTAATCTTTTCAAAGTCAATATTGAAAAAACATAATATCGTTCGAGTGATGCAATAGAAGGTATACTTATATCATATCAACTAGCTGCTTGCTAGATGATAGAAGCTTCTCTCATTGCTTCTAACATTTCCTTCATAGCACAAAATCGTAATCCTTAGGAATGTCTAAAACTTCCCATCATTTCATAATTTACCTTACTAAGGGATCATATCCTTAATTTCATCGTCATATTGATAGCCATCATCCAACTTATTCTTTATGCATTGCCTTGATATTACCACCGAGTCAAGGCACTACCAAACATTTTTTCATATCTACTATTACTCTTACTAGCAAAAGTTTCACAAACATGAAACTTAAGTTCTATAGCATCTAGCTTATTTCTTAAAAACAATTCCTGATTACCACCTTACTAAGGTAAGGTGATAGGCTATCTAATCTTGAAGTCTATTCATTTCTTATTGCTGCTCTAGCATTTATCATCATAACTTAGCTATCATAGTTGCAAGATGAGGCTCTTGCAGAATTTAGTTCGGTTGTACATGCAACGAACCATCTTCTAGTTTCTAATTCTAATTCTCAACATGTCTAACACTCATTCCTTCATTCATATCTTAGCATACCATATCATAGAAACGTCATATCTTATCATATCATACTAAAGATTCATCATAATCTCACCATATCCTATCACATGCTTAGCTTATCCACCACGCTTTCGTTGCGCACTCTAATCTACTGGCAATAATAGCCCATAAACTCATTTGGATAAACGCGCTAAGCTGCAACATAACTGGCGTATCGTCTCCATATCGTGTAGCCACACAGCTAATGCAGCCATGTCCTGAGTCCCATCGAAGATGCGTGACTCCATTCGCTATATTGTTAACGAAGCCTTACAATCCTCTTCAATCATACCCGGGTTTGACACCAGGTTCATATCTTTACTATTATAATACTATGACTTCACATAGTTACTATACTTAAACTAGAGTAAGAAACTTTCTTACAAATCCGTGGCTCTGGCAGCAGAACTGTAAAACTGGATGGCAGGTTACTTGCTCTAATACCATCTTTGTAACGCCCCAGCCGTCTACATAGGGCCGACTACGTAAACGTGGGCCGTTACTTTACTTACTTAACTCTTCTTAATTCATTTACTTTAAACTTACTGAAAATTTCAGAGTAAAAATTTTTCCTTCTTTTCTTACTTTATTTGAAACTCAACTTATACTCATACATACTTATATGTACTCACTCGAGTACCAAGCTTTCATAATCATATTGAAAGCTATCATATTCAAACCGTGGACCAAACCCAACCTAGTGTGGGTCGGTACGACACGAGGCAACTTGCTTGCCGTCATGCTTAAAAACTTTTCCTTAACTTGTTCTTGAAAACAATTTCTTAAAAATAGTTTTCTTCTTGAAAACAATTACTTGCCCATACTATCGCTTTATTATATCACAACATAACATAAAACATATTTTACAAATATGTTTTACAAAACATATTTTACATAACATAATTTCAAAACCCGTGGCGGTATATATCCCACATTTCACAGTCTGTAGCGCCAGCCTCCACAGCCTTGTATCAAGTATTGCCGATAGGTTACTAATCTATAGCATGAACGTAAGTAATGAGCTTATGCCCAGTAAGTACAACATTCAATCCGCAAAACATTTTAACAAAAGAATGCGTGGACCGATTATGTTTTATTATGTTGATTTGGTTTCTGGGCCCTTTACATAACATGAGTGTACGTACCGTGGCGTGTAACCATGGAGTGATTGGGGCGGCCAGTTCAATTCCAACTCAAACCATGAACCATACTGTTTAACATGGAGTAGTTGAGGCAGCCAATCCAAACCAACTCAAACCATGGGCAATACCGTTTAAACCCGCCCTCGTAGCAAGTCGGTACGTCACAACAACATTAACTTGTCTTATCTTATGACTTAAAAACTTAATTTTACCATGTGGTTTAATATTAGTGAGCATACTGTATGATGTCACTATATCAAAACCTATAACATAACATAATATTAATCATAATATAAAACCTCATGACATAATACATCATAACAGAACACATCATAACATAATACATCGTAACATACTACATCGTAACATAACACATTATAACATAACATCATAACATAAACATCATAACGTAAACCATCATAACGTAAACACCATAACATATAACATATGTAAATCATGTACATCAATACATGATTTCTTGAAAAACATGTCATGTAAAAACATTTTGCCCATGCTGTAGGCGGAGTTGTACTTACCTTTCATCCTATGCTCTTGGTTTATCGTCCAAACATGGCACGACAATAGTTCCTACTCCTGTTTCCAAACAGGATGTAAGATAAGAGTCATATATATTCTATCTTACCATAAATCATAATCGTTAAATGTTGGTGTCCTAACCAACATTTATGAGTAGCCTTAGTTATATTATATGTCCCCCCTAGAACATCTTATGATAACTCCCTTGGTTACTTTAGGTAACCCTGGGTACTAAGGCCAATCATACTTGAATTGTATTAAGTTACTAATTTTATTAAGGCCTAACCCACTATCTTTGGTATCTCATGTGGTTACTATAAGTAACCTAAATTATTTGACCCAATAAAATTAGGTAACCTACCCGGTTACTGTTTGTTCTATAGTTGTTTACCATAGGACTTAGCTTATTTCATTCCTTGGTTGATAAATTTAACCATTTTCTTAAACTGCTTAAAACAGTCCCATAAACTTTGAAAACAGTTTCTTAATTTCATTTATCAGTGCATGTGCAGGAATTTCCTGCTTATGCACTGTTTTTCTAAAAATCCTGTGCTGGAATTTTCTGTTTCATGCACAGTTTTGGGAATATAATTTTTACTTTAAAATATGCTTAGAATTTGAGAAAACTTCCTTCATGAAATTTGTATATCTCGAATAATGCTACAACTTTCGTGTTTTAATCAAAATCCATTTTTGCCTTTAACCTGTCCATTTTTCTTGTTGAACCTACCTGGCCGTGTTCACTGGGTCTGGCTGACTAGGCTCAGGTTTTCACAAATACAGAGGCTTTTAGAGTCTTATTTTTAAAAACTGTTTATGTTGTCCCCTAGGATTTTTCATTTTCTACAACTTTGTAGTTTTGAGTTTCTTCAAATTCGGCCTTTAAGGGCCTCAAATTACCATTTCCAGAATACTGCCCAGTCTTGACCCGAGACTGGCAGTTTTGGTTTAAGTTAGTTCTTAGGTAAAATTACGCACACACTACCTCAAACGGTTGCAACCGTGAGCCTACGTCAAGCACGCAGCGTAATACTAACGTTATCATGATCATACATTCATTCTTAAACTTATGAAAACATATAACAAGCATATAGTAGGCATACTCAAAACCCTAATATCTCACAAGCATATCATCAAAACATGCATCAAATCATAAATTAGAGACCACCAACCCTAATCAAGCACATACTAGTAAACTTAACTGGAGCATGAACATAATTGGTGAGCTTATGCTCTTACAATCTAACTTTGGAAATACACTTAAATCTCCAAATCAAAGCTCAATAAAAAGCTTAGGGTTTTGAGAGAATTACCCCTAGATCTTGGAGGTGAATTCTCAAGCTCGGATCCGAAATTTTTCTCTTGCTTTTCTTCACCAAAATCCGACCACTCTCTCTCTTTTTCTCTCTCCTTTGGCTCGGTTTCTAGGGAGGGAGAGGCAGTTGAAATTTCAGCAGAGTTTTGGGTTCAACTAAGTTCTAAAAAATGTGAACCAACTTCACCTATTTATAGGTAAAAAACATAGTTTCTAAAATTACATATTAGGGCCTAAAAGCAAAATATTTGCTCATCACCTCTCCTAAGTGGCCGGCCATAAGGGAGCCTTGGTGGGCAAGTTACTTGCTCACTAAGTATTGCTTACCTCACCTTAGTGACATCACTCGCTTACATCATCACACTGACATCATCTTGATGACATCACCTTACTGCATCACCTTGCTGACATCACCTTAATGACATCATCAAGGCAATTGCTTGCTCACCAAGTCACAAGGAGAACCGGCCATTCTAGTATGGAAGCCAAGAAAGAAATCTTTTTAAATCTATTTCTAACTTAATTCCTTGTTCTAATGTAACCAAGCTTGTAACCAATCTTTGGCCTAGTTGGAGTCTTGGTTAGGAAATTCCATAATTCACTAATTACATACTTATCTTTCATTACTTACTTTTCTTAAAATTGCACTTTGGACCCTACGGACAAAATATTTGCAATTTAGTCTTTGAAAGTGGCCGACTATGGTAGAGCCACTTGGCTTCCAACTTTTACATAATTATCCATTTGATTCTAAAAATCCAATAATATAATCATGCAGTCCATTTCCTTACTAACTTACGTAATATCAATACTGTTTTTCGCCAAAAACAGTATTGTCATACCGGACTACAGTCCAGAATTCATCTGCATAAAATTCGACTGCGTATCGGATTTTCTTAGGACTTGAAACTATTTAGTCCTTATTACTCTAAATATTGTACTTGATTTTTCTAGGGTGGTCTCATAACTTATTCTTACTTATTTGTCCGTAATGACGGTTTTCTGCAGTATAATTTTCATACTGTTAATTGCACTGTAGTACCGCCTCAGTCAAACATAAAGTCAACCTGGTCAAACTTTGACTGGCATAAAATCATAAATTCCTATTCTGCCTTTTTTCTCAAAAGGTCTCATGCTTAACTAAGAAAACTATTATTGAGTCTCGTAGCTAATTAAACGAGAACCCAAACATATACTGATATTCAACTCAGATCATGAGTTTCATATCGACATACAAGAGTCAGACTTAGATTTTCCTTGTCTAAAAGGAAATCATAGGTTCATCACAAATTTCTTGTTTTTACAAAATACTTCTCTTTAACTTTAACTTAGGGCCCTCTGGTATGATGTTAATCTCGTACTATTAGTATTTTAGTATGTGGCCCATTTTTTGGAACTCTTTTCCTTAAGGATTTGGCCCTTTAATATTTATTTGAGTTGGTTCTAATAAGCATGAGATTTCATACTATACATAAAAATACTTTCTTTAAACCTCTTCAAATCATGACAATAATGAGCAATAACAGCTGATAATAATAATAATAACATAACTAAAAACGTGCTCCAAAACATAATATTGTTCAAATAATACAGTGGAAGGTATACTTATATCAACTACTGCTGCTTGCTAGAGAGTGAAAACAATTATCTCTATTTTTTTTTTATCGCCTCCTCCTCTTTTTTCTTTTTCTTTTTCCTCTTATTTCCTTTCTTTCACCGTTTCTCCGTACTTGATTTTGCGGCAAACATCTTATATATAATGGTATAAAATGAAGAGTTGAAAGCTTGCTGAAACATGTTTTGATACTAGGTTATGATAAATCGATAGCAAGCTTTCCAACGTGGGTTTACTTATAGCTGTAGACTTCACACAAGTCCTTTAGTCTGCTTATCTTTTGGCCACTGGAGGCTTGTAATTAAGACTAGTCATCTCTTAATAGCCACCTCATGCTTTACTAGACGTCCATCATCAGAAGCTCTCATTGCGTATATGCTGAGTTGAAACTCTCATCCACCACTAGTTTTCTTTAAAATATCTATGGTCTTCAACAAATTTTATTAAAAATAAAGCTAATATTCAAATAATCTTAATGTAATTTCTAACTAAGCCAGTAGCTTAATTTTGCGGGCTGTTACAAGAATGTTATACTTAATTTGGTGCCTAATTTAACAACATATAGCATAAGCCAAATTTTCATTTGGTTGATATGTCGACCTTTTCCTTAATTTCCAAAAGTAAAGAAGAGATATGTCGGCCATTTTCATTTCAATTTAGGCTCTCTTTTCTTTCTTAATATCCCTGTCAACATTTTATTCTTTGTTTTCTTCCCCACCACTTTTATTCTCCGTTGCGAGTGCCACGAAGATTTCACCCTTGTGTCAGGATTATGACGTCACCAGTCTCTGTTCGAGCTGTGGTCAGCAATGGTGATGATTGAAAGGAGAGAAGAGAGAAACAGGTAGACGGAGGAGAGATAGAAAGAGGGCGGGGGGGAGAGGAGTCTGGGAAGTTAATGAAATTTGATTAGACCAATTAGCTAAATAAAAAAATGTTGTGCTATCTATTAGATTAGGTGATTACTATGAGCTATCCAACCTAATTTTCCTAAAATGATTAGCCTAAATTTTGAATTACAACACAAGACAAACTGGTCAAATAGTAAAATGAAAGCAAAGACCTATACTTACATTCATGGCAGTCTTTTTTTTTTGCCCCCCTCTTTCGCACTCGCTAAGCGCATGCTATGTAACTAGTAATGATAAGAGAGAAATTGGACCAAAGAGAACACACATATTGCAGTCTAAGGGCACAAAACCATTAAAAAGCCATGTTTAAATCCGCATGAAATGAAAATTACAGAAGCTACTACTGCTTACAACTGTTCAAGTTCAACAATCTTTCTAGATGATCAATTAAAGCATGTTATTTCGAAATATGTAGACTTTGAACACGACCTCTCTCTGATCTTTCCTCTTATTCAGCTCGAGGATGCACACACATCTCCGCGATGCAGAGAGTTTTCGGTCCGGAATTTAGAGTAACCTCCAGAGAGAAAAGATCCAGAGTTACAGTTTGTGAACTGCACAGGCCATGAACTATTCCCTACTTCAAGTCTTATAGTTTGCGCCTTTTGTTCCAGTCTCCTCGCAAAGGTACTTGGCAGACGCTGCGAAAATTGAAGATCATTGAAAAAATGTTGTACAAGGAAGCAAAGCCCGTTTTCTTAAAGATCTTAGCTAGTGCTTTATGTATGCTCAGGGGAATGTAGCCAGTCTCCCACTATCAATTAGATGATATAAAGACGTCTGGTAAAAATTAAAAAACAAGAACTAACTGATATAAAGAAATTTTATGAGGGAAAATCAATTGTTAATTGAAACATTATTAAGTACGGAAAATGCGAGGCACCGCAACATAAGTACTTGTCACAATTGTTATGCAGAAGGGTTTTTTTGAAAAGAATTTGTTGGCTGCTTCGTGCGCTTTGCTCTCTCTAAATCGCAATGGAGTGAGTCGCCCAATAGCTCTGTGATCTCCAGATTTGAACTTCCCAAACTTGACTGGACACAAAGTAGTAAATAAACAGTGCTAACTCAAATGTTAATGAAAATTTAGATCTTGAACCTTAAGATTTATATTTCTCGGCATAACCTTTACCTTGAGGATTTTGATTATTAATTTATGTGATATATAATTTGTCATCCTTTTATTAATAAGTATTTAAAATATTATCACATTAATTGAATATATCTAGTAATGAAAATATGATAAATAAATTGATACTCAAAAAGTTGATATTAAAGTTGGTGTCTTTAGTACTACTTTATAATAATTTAAATGTTAAATTATGTTAATACGCAAATCAAACTTGGCATTTTTTTTTTAAGGATAGCTTTGGAATTTTCACAATTGTAATTTGAGTTATCATAAGTTTCTTTATAAATAGTATACCGTCGTTAGAAATTACTGTGAGAGAGATTTAAAAAAAAATTGAGTGTTTGAGAGTGGATGAGTGTCTCCTCATCATAACTACCGACATAATCTCAATTGAGACAAACATCTATAAATCTCGTGTGTTCATGTTTACTTATTCATTTTCTTTTTTTACAATTTTTATAATTTTGATGATTTAGAATTACGACATCTGATCTATAACATTAATATTCTTTTTTGAAAGAATATTGAATCATCATTTTGAAATTGTTTTTGGATATTATTTTAAAAAAATTTTAACAATATTTTTTTGCACCAAAATTTAGAGTTATTACTCAATTTTAATTTTTAAACTACAATCCAAACATGAGTTTAGAAGACAATCAAAAAATTTTGGAGGTAATAGATATAGTTTTCATAAACATAGTGGTTTATTCATTATTATATAAAGTAGTGCATTGAATGATACCCATAGGGGTAGATGGATTGTTAAGGATTAGTGACTTTGCTAGCTTCTCACATTCGTTTACCTGGGTTCGACTCCTATTAATTTCCTTTAAGTCTCGCCTCACTTTCGACTGTTGAAACATTTGTTTGGTGATGACAGGGTAGATATCAGATGACCAATCGAGAGAAATTAGTATAAAGAACTTGTTTTCCAACTATATCTAGGAAAAAGAATTATTGTCTGTGTGATTGAAAACAAAAAAAATGATAAGATAGCTTTCAGATTTTTTTTATTCTCCAAAAAAGTGATATATTGAATGTGTTGATGGGTTTTTAGCATTAACTATTTTCAGTAAATAATTAAAATAAAGAATAGAATTTTAAAATGTAGTAAATGAAAATAATAAACTTACTATATTGTTATATAATAAATTATTATTGTTTATTGTAAGCACCTGCATTCCCTCTCCAAAAAAATTCAGTCTCACCCCCTTTCAATCATTCAGAATATGTCACATCATCTCAATAAAGGGCATCATTCGGAGAGCAAAAAAAATTGTTAATGCCCATCTCTCCCCCAACCCCCCCCCCCACAAAATTATTTATTGTGTTCTCTTTTCTAGTTGAAGTTGGACTGTAGTTTAAAAAAAAAAAAAAACAATAACAACAACAACCTTCTCCTTTGTTATTAAAGTCTAGTGAACAAAAATAAGACTCTTTCTCTCAATTTTACTTGCCTTTACTTTTTTTTTTTTTTTTTTTTCCTGTAAATGGAATGGTGAGATTTGAAACTTTTGGGAGAAAGACATAACTGGAAACTGACTTCCATGGCGGCGTGAATCTGTTAGCACGGATTCTTTGGCGGCCTCTTCGTCGTTATCATCGTCTTCGCAATAGGCCGACGTGTTCCCAGATCCTTCACTTGATTTCTTCTCTTTGGGATCCAACGGTGGTGGGTCTCTGGCGTTGCTAATGCTAATGACAGAGTGGTGGGTCTCCCTTTCCACAACCAAGTGGATTCTCTCTCTCTAACTTGCGTTTGGTTTGTTGAGTGTGGATGAAAATTTTAAATTAAAATTTATTTATTTTAAAAAATTAATTATAATTTTTATTATTTAAAAAAAATAAAAATTAAGATGAAAAAATATAATTTATTTAAAATTAATATGTCAAATTAAAGATTTAATTTTAATTAAATTATATATTTTTTATTTTTTTTTAAAAATCAATAAAATTTATAATTATTTTTTAAAAATTAATTAATTTCAATTAAAAAATTTTATCTCTAATTAAATAAACGAAAACATGGCAAAAGGCTTGAAAGACAACGAATATTTAAGCAAGTTTTACATTTCATAATCAATTAAAAAAAAAGAGCAGAAAACGAAGCAAGATGGACGTTAATGTTTTTTTTTTTTTTTTTTAAACTCTCTTAACAATTTATTTTATTGAGATGATGTGGTATATTTTGAGTGATTGGGCAGGAAGTGAGACATGATTTTTTTTTACCGAGGATGCGTCCTTACTGTACGTACTTGAAAATATAAAGTTAGATTAGGATGTGGAATAATTCTCTTTCTAGGTCTTCTAATATATAGTTAGATAAGGACGTGAAATATCTCTCTCTGTCTCTCTTTTCGTTTTATCTCTTTAACATTTTTTTGGTCCCTCCTTTTTTAACTTTTCACCCCTAATATCCGAGATATATGAATCACAAAATACTTTCTTTTCTTATTTTCTTTACTAAAATAATTTTTAAATATTTTCTTCCCTTAAAAATATTTAAATATATAACTATTTATATATTTATCTTACAATCTTTTAAAATTGTGAACTTCATATGCATTTTTTTTTGTTTACCCAATGAAACAATTATGTTTTTAATTATTCTTATTTATATCCTCTGAACTTTTAGATTATTCTCACTTTACTCTTTGAATTTTAAAAATTCTCATTTTGTCTCTTGAACTTTGAATTTAATATCATTTTACCACTTCTTTAAGAATTTTATTTAAAAATAAACAGAAAAAAGTGAATTAAGTACAACAGTAGATGTCATAGTGACCACTTCCGGGCTCCAGCCATTCCTTTCAAGCTTCATCAACTACGAAAAGATCAATCAACAGCTACTCCAGAGGTAATTGATCCTAGAGATCGAAGAAGGTTTTGGCCATGTGCCTACTCATTGGCTAAAAGCATCCACTTTGATTCTCACATCGTTTGTATTTCCAATTTGATATAGGGTGAGAGCAGAGAGCTGAAATGATTGGATCCAATAGAGAAGGATACTACATAAACATGAAAAATCTAATTACCGAAATTTGAAGAAATTTAATGATTCAAAATCATTCAATATACGTAAATTCCCTACATATTCAAATAACGTGCTTATAACATCATTTTTCTCTGACCTGTTGCTGGAAAAAGTTCATCCAAAAGCGAACTTGCGCCCGATTGAAGGGATCCTCAGGAAGGAGTGGAGGACCGATAATTTACCATGTCTGGTTGATGTATTCAAGGATGACAAGCGACTCTGCAACAGGTTTTCCGTTGTGAACAAGCACAGGAACCTTCTTACAAACAGGATTGTATTGGAGAAGCAAAGTGCTCTTGTTGAGTAAATCCTCTTCCGCATGTTCGTAGGGTATGCCCTTAATTTTGAGGGCTAATTCCACTCTCCTACAGAAGGCACTAGCCCACAGACCATAAAGTGTCACTCTTTGTTCCTCTGCCATCAACACTCAATTTTCTCTTTGCTTCTTCCAAATTGAGTGTGTTAAGCTCTTCATATACACATACATACATATATATATGTATGTATGTATGTATGTATCTATGTCTAGACTTTTGTTTCTATAGTCCTTTATTTATTTATCTTTTTTTGATTGAAAATTTTAATACAAAGAAGTACTGCGTGAAAAGAGATAGCTCAAGGTGATGTCCAGTCAACATTGGTATGGCTATAAATTATGTCAAAGAGCTTCATTTTCTCTTGGTCATAGTTTTTAAAAGATTTTTAGCAAGAAAAAACGATTGTTAAAAGATTATATTTTTCACAATTGCATTAGTTTCTATTCATATGTGTAAATGTGGACCGACTGCTTGTATTCCTTAAAAAATTAATGGAATCTATAGTAAGCCTTCATGATAAAAGCATCATCAAATGTTAAAATATTCGCTCGACTCGGACTTTTTTTTCTTGCATATTATTTCAATTATCATTTTTTTTATCTGTTGATTAACATGATATAAATTTTAGTTAAATTTAGTTTGATTTTATACCATATTAGTCTAATATTATCTTTTTGTGTCATGATGGTATAATAATCTCTAAAATTATATCATGTAGATGTTTTCACCTAGAATTTAATATGAAGTATTAGAAAACCAAGTTTTCCTCGTGTACCTTCTTAATTATTAATCTAAATTAAATATTAAAGTTTAATGTATTATTGCTAGAAAGAAACTTGCTCTGCATGATTCTTATTGTTTATTTGACCATGATTCTTATTATTACTTTTTTAGAGCTCAGGGGATGTTTCATTACCAAACCAAAATGGAATGTAAAGGAAAAGATAATGTTTGGGAACAAAAATAAAGGAATAGGAAGTGCTGAACCGGATCATTGATTTTCTTTCTAATGCTTATTTATCTTTTAGGATGTGGAATAATTATCTTTTGAGTGTTTATTAAATATATGAATAAGAATCTTATCCATTAATTACTAAGATATCTTCATTTTTTGTTCTTTTGAAATGGACTAAGATATCTTTTCCATGATAATTAAACAATCATCGGTTTAATTAATAAATGTACATAAGTAAATTTGGCGTTCTTACTAGTCCAATTATTTTCTCAAAACTCCTAACTTGTCCTTAACTAGTACAGACATTATGTGAAAACAAAAAATAAATCAGGTAATAGAGAACCCAGTGCTGAAGCCAAGAATCTAAGTGAGGGGGAACTAATAACTGCGATAAATATTTACGCAAAATAAATAAATTATTTAATTTTGAACGAGAAAGAAAAATAAATAGACTTTACTTAATAAATAACGCATGGTATTAAAAGAAAACTTTCTTGTCATGTGTTCAAGTATATTAGTTGGAATTTGGCTCAATATGATATTACTTTTTTCTTTCAACTTTTCAAGGAAAAAATGAAGTTTGTAAGTTTTAGAGGGGGGGGGTGGGGGGGGGGGGGTGGGGTTGGGTGTGTGTGGGCTGGCTTTCATTTAAAATTTTTTATCGAAGGGGAGTCAATATCTGAATTTAGAACAAACCTAAAAGTGCAATAAAGAAAAAGTTGACGGGGGGCTTTAATAGCTACGTCCCTGAGAGAACCTCTAGAACTTTGTTTGGTTAAAGGGGTGTTTGGCATCTAAGATTCATTCGAACTAAATTATACTTTTTCATCTTAATTTTTGTTTTTTTCCGAAAAGTCAACAAAGTTTATAACTACTTTTTAAAAAATTAATATCATTCAAGCTTAAAAATTTCAACTCAACTCATTCACCGAACACCCTCTAAGTCTAGATTTTCAAACTTATCACAATGAAAATTAAAAACACTAATTATTTTTAATGAATAAAGATGGTGGTGCTTATTTTGCTCATTAAAGATGTACCAAAAAGGTTGAAATATAAATGACAAAAATACGTATTTAGACCAACATGTCAAACTTTAGAAGATTTAAGGACATAATTCCTGTAATTATGAAGAACTTCTACTATCTTTTCATAAGGAGGGGACAACTCTTTCACCACTGGGACCTCAATTACAGAATTCACCCAAGAGAATATTAAACGATGTTTTTTTTTTTTTTTTCTTCTTCTTCTTTCTTCTGGGCCTATGATCTTCACACCAAGAATTTCTTCTTGAGCTTTGTAAGGACCAAAACTTATACACATTAAGGGCTTGTTTAGGGCTTGTTTGGTGTTTTAACTTAACTTTAATTAAATTTACTTTTTTTTATTGGATTTTTGTCTTTTTCTAAAAAATTAACAAAAAATTATAATTAGTTTTGAAAAGTCAACCGACTCCAACCGGTGATCCAAAAGAAAGTTAAAATGTCTAAAAGTCCCAAATTTTCGCCATGAAAGGGAGTGCCATCTGGGAACAAACCCTTCATTCCTTCTTAAACTTTTCATGAAGTTCCTCTGTGGCTTTCTCTTGTGCTTCTCCCTCCATCCTCGTTACATTCTACAAACGAAGACGAGAAAGCAGTTTCCCTCACCTGTTGCCGGAGAAAGCCGGCACAGAAGCGAAATTGCACCCGTTTGTAGGTAGCTATTTTCTTCTTGTACAAGAAACTAATATTTTAAAATGGTTTCTTGCTTTTAGATTTTGAATACCCATATTTTAGAATTTCATTTCTTATTGCTCAAGAATTCAGAGTCAAATACTCAATCCTTATCTTTCACGTTTGTTAGCTTCCCACCAACACTTTTCTTGTTTGTCAAACCTTTGCCAATTGGGTTTCTGTCAAGTAGGTTTCCCTTGCAAAATAGGCACAGAAAAACATTTGGTATACCAATAATGCAATTGTCTGTTTGAGCTTTAGTAAGCGAAAATTTGAGGCTTCCTAACTTTAATTAGCATCAGATCGTGCAAAACTAAAAAAATTGTGAACTTGATTTTCATATTTTAAGGCGATGATTTCGGCTGGGGGCGTCACAAAATTTTGTTTTTCTAATATACGAAGCATTAGAGCTTAAAAAAAAATGTTGAATTTCAACTTCAACTTACCACTTGGAATTTTACAAGAAGTTTTATGAACTTGATAGAGTTTCTTCAGAGTATGTTCTATATATTTCTTCTAAAAGTTGTCTATAAATGGAAAAGTTTATTAATTACTAGGCTGAGTTTTCACACTCACTTAACCGTAATTAGCTATTAATCATTAATTATGTTTTGTTTACCAAATTTGTGCATCCGTATTCTTTTTTACCAAGTTTTCCTCAGTGGAGATTGAAAATGATGTTACAAGGTATAGAAGCGGTAGATAAACAAAGGATGTGAACTTTGGAAACGCCATGTTGTAAGAAAAAAATTATGCAGTTTTTTTTTTTTTAATGCAGAAATGTGATTTTGTAAGATATGAATTTGCCAATTTGAAATGCTTGTGCTTTTGAAAGAAGTTTTACTTTCACTTCTATCACAGAAGTAGAAGGGGAAAATAAAAGATTAAGAAATCCCCAACTT
This sequence comes from Ficus hispida, assembly GCA_025413025.1. Classification (NCBI taxonomy): domain Eukaryota; kingdom Viridiplantae; phylum Streptophyta; class Magnoliopsida; order Rosales; family Moraceae; genus Ficus; species Ficus hispida. The sequence continues at coordinate 12,483,879 of CM046366.1, read as the reverse complement.
CTTCAAATAATTATAGAAGTAATTGGTGTCTGTGCAAAGTAATTTTTGACACTTTCACGGTTTTTACTAAATACCGTGGTGGGTCTCTGGCGATGCTAATGTGAACGGCAGAGTGGTGGGTCTCCCTTTCCACAACCAAGCAGGAGTTGCCAAGCTACTCTTAGAATCCTGTTGAGTAACTTTGGTGTTCAAACAAGATGGCTATGGTGGAAGATCGGAGACATAGAGTATGGTTGATTTAAAAAAAAAAAAAACTCTTAGTGGATTCTCTGTCTTAGATTGCGTTTGGTCGCAGATGTCGGGGGGTGGGGGGGATGGCACTTGGGCTCGAGCGCCAGTGGGGACTAGGCTTGTCAGCATCGGGGCAGAGCGGGGGTCCGTCATTGGCATCAGGGGGAGGGACTGGGTCGACGCTAACGTGGGGGGGTCGGTGGGGAAGTCGCCGGCATAGTGAAGGAGGTTGGTCTTTTGTTTTTTAATTATTTTTGTGATTATGTTTTGGTACATTAGTTTAACTCTAACTAAATTATATTTTTTTTATTTGATTTTTGTAAAGTCAACAAAAATTATAATTAGTTTTTTAAAAAGTCAACCAACTCCAATTTAAAAATTTTAACTACAACTAACGATCGAAACGGATGCTTATTCTTTTACTATAATTATAGATGACAACAGGCAAAATTATAAACATAAGTACATGTTTTGATTATATTTGATGATGACTACAGATAAAAATTGGCTTTTTCTTTAATATAAAATTGGTAGATTTTTGGATAATTTGTTATCTGGCCCAAGTCTGATATGTTTTCTATAAAAAAGTTAAAACAGGAATTGAATTTCATTTAAAATTGTGGGTGAATTTCAGAATATTATATATTTTAAAATTGTGGTTCTCTGGTAATGCCAATGCTAATGGCAGAGGGGTAGTGTATTTGATGTTTCCACAACCAAGCAGGAGTTGCCATGCTACACTTGGATGTTGAGTGACTTAGGTGTTCAAACAAGATGGTCATGGTGGAAGATCGAAGACTTATAGAGTATGGTTGATTAAAAAAATAAAAATAAAAATAAAAAACTCATAGTGGATTCTCTCTTTTAGCTTGCGTTTTGTTTATTGGTTAGAGATGAAATTTTTAAGTTGAAATTGATTGACTTTTCAAAAATTAATTTATAATTTTTGTCAATTTTTGAAAAAATGGTAAAAATTAAGATGAAAAAAAAATAATTTAATTAGAAGTAAGTTAAAATATCAAAGGAAATCTTATACAAAAGGATGAAAAGCATGACAAAAGCTTGAAAGACAACAAATATTTAAGCCAGTTTTACATTTTATAATCAATTAATAAAACGCAGAAAATGAAGCTAGACTAATTTTAATTTCAATTTTTGAGTATCAATTTATGTGAAATATGAGTTATCGTCTTTTTATTGGTAAGTGTTTAAAATATTGTCACATAAATTTAATGTATCTACCAAATAAAATATGACAAATGAATTGGTAATCAAAAAGTTGATATTATAGTTGGTGTCTCTAATATTATTCTACAATAATTTAAATGTTAAGTTGTGCAGTTTAATTAATATTAGTATGTAAATTAAACTTGATATTTTTTTTAAGGATAACTTGGGGATTTTCATAATTGTAATTTAAGTTGTCATATTTTCTTTATAATTATTGTGAGAGAGATTGTTAAAAAAAAAAAAAAAGTTGAGACAGTGGATGAATGTCTCTTCATTATAACGAACTACTGACATAATCTTAATTAATATGAACATCTATAAATTTCGTGTGTTCATATTTATTTATTTATTTTTTATGATTTTTAGATAGAATACAATAATTAAAAATTTTAAGGCGTTAATTTCTGAATTGAGTCAATTCCGAAACCTCTTCTATGCTCTTACTGTAAAGGAAGTAAGTGCCCACTGCCAGCCCGTCTACTTATAAATCGTTTACTTTGTGAAACGACAACTCGTTTTCGAAATTCGCTGATAGTCTGCCATTATCAAACGACATGTACTCTAAGGTTTCTCTGTCTCTCCCTCACCTCTTTTTTTTTTTTTTTTTTTTAATGCCTAAAATATTTCTATATATTTATTAAAGGAAAATAGTTCTATTTATTATTTTTACTAAAATCTATTTAGACTTCGTGTGGCATTTCAACTCAAGTTTAATTAAATTATATCTTTTCATCATAAATTTTGTCTTTTTTGGAAAAATCAACAAAAATTATAACTAGTTTTTAAAAAATTAATTAACTCCAATTTAAATTTTTCATCTATTACCATGAACTAAACACAAGCCTTTTTTTTTGTGCTTTTAACCTGGAATCTATTTAATTTCAAAAGACATGATCATTTTAAATTAGAAAAAAAATGTTCAAAGAAAAAATAAATTAGACAAAAAATAAAAAAGATAGAGACGTGATATCTTCTTCTTCTTCTTCTTCCTCTTGGTGTGTGTTAGAAAAGAAGAGAGACGTGATATTTGATGTATTTCTAGTAGTTTGTAAGGGAAAATCGGAAAGGCATTTATGAGCTATGGCTAAATATCATGTTTGTCTTTATAATTTTAATCAATTAAAAAGTATCTCTTGAAAGTTTTAACTATACCAAAATTATAATCTTAATCTTTGTAGATACTTGGATCTACGGTCAAATTCTATTTCAAATTAGATCACATAAAATCAACAAGCTGAAATTATTAAGATCCTTAGACATCGCATACGAGAATCATAAAGCAATTATAAATGAAAAATAATAGTAAAAAAAGCAAGAAAATAAAGATCATAGCAACGATATGTAGTGAGGTTCACTGGAATGTCGTATTACGTCCTCTTGAGTTTGGGGTTAATTCACTATGAATTTTGAGTACAAGATTACAATTTCTGGGAATATTTTGACAGAGTTTCCGTAAGTAAAAAGGGTAGAAGATACCCAAATGTGAAGGGTCTTCCTCTATTTATAGAGGAAAAGTAATGTGTTTGAGTTTTTAGCAAAGTAGTGGGTGGTTCCCCACTATCCCGAATATTTCGGAACGTGTGCAAGAACGTGACCCATGATTGATTGTGGGCTCGGCAGTTACGGAAGTCGATCTTCCATCGTTTATCGTTTGCTCAAGATGGGTGTTAAATGATGAACTAAGCACCTTTGCAATGGATAGATTGGGCACACGTCAGGTAATCGAACGTCATTGTTCGTCATTCGTCATGTTGAGTCAGGTGTTAAGCTGATCAAAACATTTAGTAATTTTACAATTTTTAAGACGTTAATGAGACCAATATCAAGTAATAGATGGACCACTGTTTGATGTTCATAAGTGTAATATCCGAAATTTTGATGACTCTAGATTTCCTTAGAAATAAGGAAAACCTAAGTCTGGATCAAGATTGGAATGAAATAACAGTATAAGTTTGAGCTCTTGGTTAACTAGCTACGAGACTCAACGATATATTACTTAACCTGGTATGGGCGTTTTGAGAAAAACGGCATGACAAAATTTCATGATTTCATGTTGGTCAAAGTTTGACCAAAAAGTCAAAGTTGACCAAGAACAGTCAAAGGTATGACTGTACCATAATAGGATAAGCAGTATGAGAAATATACTGCGAAAATTATCTTTTGGACAAGATAGCTGGAATAAGCTTTGAGACCACCCTAGAAAAATCAAGCACACTAAGTTGGATATCAAAGTCCTAATGACTTTCAGAAATAAGAAGAAAATTTTTACAGTCCATTTTTACGCAGATAAATTTTGGACTACAGACAAGTATAACAGTACTGAATTGTACTGTGTATTAGTGAACACAGTATTGGATTTATCTGTGTTAGATTAATATTGGACTGCTTTTTCAAAAAGTAGCCAAACAAGGCCTTATGGTGACATCACCCTATCTTAGAATTATGACATCATTTTGATTTAAGGAAATTGTGGAAAGAAATCTTTGCCACCTAAGCACCATAATGGCCGGCCACCTAGGGGGCATTTTTGTAAGAATTTTCACTTTTGGGGCAAAAGTGCAAATTTTGGAAAATTGATGATGTAAGCGAAGTGATGTCATCAAGATGATGTCATCAAGGTGAGATAAGCTTGGCTTGTTCACCAAGAAAGCAACCGGCCACCTAGGGGGCATTTTTGTAAGAATTTTCACTTTTGGGGAAAAAGTGCAAATTTTGGAAAATATGATGATGTAAGCATGAGGTAAGCACATGATGTCATCAAGATGATGTCATCATGATGAGGTAAGCAAAACTTGGGCTCCAAGGCATGCAATGGCCGGCCAACACTTGTAGGGGTCAAAGTGCAAATATTTTTGCTTCAAGGACTAAAGTGCAATTTTGGAAAAATAATTAAATCCAAATTCAAGGACTTTTTAGCAATTTTGAAAGTTCAAAATCAGCTATAAATAGGGCCAAGGGGGGGGCGGATTTCAGCTCAAAAAAATTAGAAAAACAAGCCAAACTATGGCAAAATTTTCCCTCACCCATTTTCTCCACCAAAACCGACCCTAGGAAGAGAAAAAAAAATGGTTGGCTGGATTTTTGGTAATGGCCAGACCTTATGTGAGTGTGTGAGGCTCAATTTAATTGGCCAAAATTTTTGGAACCCAATTGGAGGGGAGGCCGGTTGTGTGGAGCCAAGGAAAAAGGGAGAGAAAAATTGGAATCAATCAAGCCAATCTCTTGGATTGATCTAGGTAAATCTCTAAACCCTTAAGTTTTTCTATTGAGATTGAAACTAGATATTCATGTGGTTGTTTTTCATGAGGAATGGCCGAAAATTGGAACCCATTTGGGGGAGGAGAATCGGCTGCAATGGCAGCCAAAGGGGAAGGAGAAAAAGTTGGAACCCAAGCTTGAAAACCAACTTCCAAACCCTAGGTAAACCCTAAAACCCTAAGCTTTTTAATTGAGCTTTAATTTGGAAATTTATGTGTATTTCCATGTTGGTTTGTATGAGCATAAGCTCACTTTAAATTTTCTGCCCTAGTTATGATTTTAGGGTTTATGATTTGATGGTTTCAATTCTTGCATGCTAAGTGTTTGATGAATGTCTAGGGTTTTGTATGTTGATGCATGATGAAAATTTTGATTTGCATGGATGCATGTTTTACGTTAGAAGCGCTGCATGTTTGCTGTGTAAGCTCCCGAAGTGATCGGTCGAGTTAGAATCCGCGAAATAGGACGTAAACCGGACTTAACAACCGAAAACTGCCATTTCGGGTAGAAACTGGCCAGTTTCGGGAAAAGTGAAATTTGAGGCCTTTAGAGGCCGAACTAGGTAAAACTCAAAACATGAAAGTTGTTCAGAATGATTTTTCCTTGTGGGCAACGCAGACAGTTTTCCAAATTGAGGCTCCAATGGCCTCCGTTTTTACAAAAACCCGTGGCTAGTTTGCCCAGACCCAGTTTACAGGGTCAGCCAGTTTCAAATTAAAACTGGTACGAATCCAAGCAGAACTGGACTTTTCGTAAAACACGAAAGTTTTAGGATTTTTTAAGATCTAAAACTTTTGTGAAGACAACTTTTTCAAATTCAATTCAGATTTTTAAACTGACACGGATTTCTATAGAGTGTGCAGGAAACAAGAAATTCCTGCACAGGATTTTCTAAAACAATACAGGAAAACTGTATTTTTGCACCAACACCAATGTTTTGACTGTGGGAAACTACTCCAAAGGCAGTTTTCAACAGTTAATAATTTTTACAAACCCTACTCCAGAAAATATGATTTTTCATATGTTAAACAAATGATTTTAAAACCTAAAAGGTTGAATTTTCCAAAGAAAGGTAAGAATGGATTTTTTACCCAAAAGTTGTCTTACTTTTGGTATCAAGACAATGATAGATGGTAACCGGGAAGGATACCCGAGTTACTGGACGGGGTCCAAAGCCCAAGGTTGACTTAGGATAATTGGACTAAGATTGACTACCTCAAGGGTTACTCAAGGTAACCCAACAAGGTATTGAAATTGGGTTTGATCTTAAAACCCAAAAGATTATGAATAAAAATGACAAGGCATAGGTTAGGATAATAACCTAACCCTATTCATATATAATTGGGATTAATACCCAAGGTTACCTTATGTAACCAAGTAAGTCATCATGAGTTTATATGAGGGACATATGACTAGGGTTACTATTAAAGGTTGGTTAAGGATACCAACATTGCATGAAAAGATTTACGGTAAGATAGGCTAATCCTTATCTTACACCCTAATTGAAACAGGAATAGAACCTGTCGATGTACCTTGACGGAACATTAGGTCAAGTTTCAAGAGCATAGGAAACCAGGCAAGTATCGAACCTCACCTGCAGTATGGAAATAGTAAATACAATTTTCAAATGTGCTATGTTATGCTATGCTATTTACACTATATTTTCAAGTGTACATACTATGATATGTGATGCCATGCGATGATATATTCTATGACATGTTATGCCATGTTGATAAGAATGCCATGTTTTTAAAAGTGTCATGGTTTACAAAAATACCATAAATGCCATGTTTTCAAAAGTGTCATGGTTTTAAAAATGTCATGTTTTCAAGAATGCCATGATATGACAAATGTTAAGTTTGGATTTGACCTTGTGACATCATGAAGCATGTTCACTAATATTGAACCACATGGTAAGATAAATCAAGTAAGGTGTCGTACCAACCTCCCGTGATCGAGGAGGCTACATGTTCAAAACCAGTGGTGACATTTACCTCTCGTTGATGCGTGAGGGTCACGTTATAATTCCCAGAACTGTTAGGGCCTTGCAAACCCTAGCTTTGTCTGGAGGCTGCGCGCTTTTGGTACGGACACTAGGGGCCCACATGTAATCAAGATAATGAGTAAAAGTGCCTAAAAGATTTATAATTGGACATAATCGGATCATGCATAAACTACATGATGATTGATATGTTACTTGATGTTTGAAAAGATTTTTGTGAGATCATGTTTGTACTTGCTGGGCGAAAGCTCATTTGTATATTTCATACTGTAGGTAAGACGCCTGCAGCATTACTTGATGGGCCATGGAGACGATGCAGCGAGTGAAGGGCGGTGTGGGATACCACTACGCAATATTTTCCGCAAATGTTTTTAAGTATGATGTTATATATGGATGTGATGTAATGTTTCCAAGGTCCGATTTAAAAGGTCATGGTAACCTTATAATCGGCATAACAAGTAAAAGGGGTAGACATGATGAAGTTTACCCGTCAGTACAAGTTAATTCAAGTTGAGTTTCGAGTTATGATTTTTAAAATAAAATTTAAAGTTTTAAAGTTTAAAGAAAAAAAAATTTTTATACTGAAATTTTTTCGATAAAACAAAGATTTAAGTTTAGCAAGTTTGGTAACGGCCCACGTTTACGTATTCGGCCCTACGTGGACGGGTCGGGGCGTTACAATAAGTCTCTTATATGATTGCCCATTGGCTGGGCCTGAGTATCTGGGCTTATGAATGTGTAATGAGCGAACAATGGACCATAGTACATTATCCATTGCTCATTGGTTCGATGATCGTGAAGACCTATGCATAACGTAATGGGAAGACGAAGTCTGACCTCAACAATCTTAATTTTTGAAAAGAGGTTAAAAAAAATAGTTCTTTAACCAGTGAAATTGTTAAAACTATCCTTAATAATCAATAATTAAGCAATATTATAAATATAAAATAAACAAGAAATTGAATTCACCTACAAATAAATTGTTTATTTTATTTACTGATATTTATTCAAACTATTTTTGAAACATTTTATTTACTTTAATAAATAGAATATTTATCTTCTAAATTTATTATTTACCTCAAATGCTTAAAAAATCAATGCATTAATTTTTTTAATTTCTTAAAATAAAATTATGATTGTAATCATAAACTAGTGATAATTTCATACCTAAGTTGAAAAAAAAAAAAGAAACATAAAAAAAACCGTTATTTACTACTCTTTAAAAAAAGGGTCTTAATAAATAGTCACTCATTTGTTTTAATAGAGAAAATTTATTGGAGAATCATGTTTTGAATACATTCTCATAAATTTGCCCACTCTAATATTAAAGTTGATAATTTTAGTGTTATGATATGAAAAAATTGTCAAATTTAATATTATGGTAGACATAAATATGAGAAGTAATTAAATTTGTGATAATTTTGCATAGAGATTTATAACTAAATAGCATTTTTTCAAAAAAATTTTTAATAAATAACCGAAGTTTTTAAAAATGAGTTAAATTATCATTTTTTTCTAAAATGGTATTAATCAGTTGTCTTACATGGTCTATAATTGATTGACCACATAATAGTCAATTAGTAATTGACCATAAGTTAATCACTGATTAATCATAACATAAATCACTAAATTTCATAGTCAATCATTGATTGATCGTTAGTCAATCATTGATTGACCAAATCTAAAAAAATAAAAAACGATCATTTTCCTAAATAAAAAAAATTTGAGCCATCAATTAGATTAGGTGATCAAAAAATTTGGGGATAAACATGTTGTTAGCGAAGAATCGAAGATTTCATACATTGGAGGTGACCATAGAGCAAATCACCTTTGACGCAAAAGAACAAAAAATCCTTTCTTGTTTCGTTTTAAGAAAATATGACGAACCAACTCGAGTATTTCAGAAAATCTTTCGTTTGCCATGAGAAATAAATCAGATTAAGAATAACAAGAATAAATGCTTAAATCAAATTAGCAACTCATAATTAAAATGCGAGCATATTGTAGGCAAGAAAGAACTAGTTATATTCACACTAACTTTAATTACGATCTACTAATCTCAACAGAGTGGTTCTACCATATAAAAGTTCAATAGATAACCTGTCTGTATCTAATATTTTCTATACAATTCCCCCGTCCAACCAGTGTGAATAAATTTTAAGATAATTTTAATACCTTTCATAAATTCAGTCAAATTAGAATTGTTGTGCGTCCCATTAATTAAAAAAAAAAAAGAAAAAGAAAAAAGAAAGAAAGAAAGGAAGGAAAATATGCTGTACATGACTAGTTAGGCATATTTTTGTGGAATTCATGTCAAAAAAAAAAAAAAAAAAAACAATTAAATAACTTCATAGACAAGTTTGTGCCGAGTCAAATTAGTGTCTTGCATGTCCATGTTACTTCTTCCTACCATAGGGGTTGCTCTCGCTGAATCCAAGGCATGCTCGTCGAACTTTACGCGTTTTCTCCCTGTTCTTTGAAGCACTGCTTTCTGTGTTCAAGTTCACCCTTGGCGGGCTAGAAAAGCAGAATGATGCAGCAACGGCCTGGCCAAAAATCGCAGGGTTCCAACAAAGTTTCGATGGAGATGAGATATTCATAACATCAGTGAAGCACAAAATAGCTATATTCGGGAAAAAAGCGAGAATCAACAGAGAAGAAGGAATATAAGAGAGTAACAATAATCTTCCTGCGGAGTTTCTGTATGCTAAAAGTATCGGTCGCTTTTTATGAGATCGAAAAGAGCAACTTGTACCTGCAGATCAAGGCGGTGCACATTGAAAATGTCCTTCAACTTGTGAGAATTATAGGATGATATGTAGGATTTGTATGCCTCTTTTGCTGACTTGTTCAAATAGTAGTTCTTGGCCACCAATCTCTCCTGCATCATTCCAAGTAACATCGTCATTCACGGGACCCGAGAGTTTACTTAAAAAAAATGGCATAACGTAAAAATCGTCAACGAGGAATTAGTAAATCACCAGCTCAGACTGCAGATATAATAGCTTCTTCTCTCTAAACTCGGTACTCTTTAACTGGAATATTTGCATCCTGAAAGTGAAGTTAAGAGTACAAATTCAAAAGCAATCGAAATGGAAGATGATACACACAACCCCTTAATTCAGTTTTTTTTTTTTTTTTTTTTAACTTGGAATCTTTCCCTCCTAACCAACATATGTTTCTAGTTGTAACTGTAAAAATGTACCTTAAGTAACACAGAAATCGCATATCTTCTGGAATGAGGAAAAGCAGTGCATTTCCTTTTGCACCTTCCCCACGAGCTGCTCGACCAACCCTGTGAATATACCACTGAAAAACAACAACCACAAGCTTCAGAATCATCGTTATGGACTAAAGGAAACTTGAAAAACAACGGAAGTGACTTTTAATGCATAAGATAAGAATAGCAGGGCCACCTTTGGTTCTGAAGGAGGAACGTATTGCACGACCCAGTCCTACAAGCAAAGACAACATCAAATTAAACAAGCTATAAATTTGGTACGTGTTTTTGCAGAATCAATCTTCAAGAGCACTTCCATTGCCGAAGAACGTAAATTGAAAATAAATCAAAACTACTATATAATCCAGAAAACTTAGAAAGGGAAAGAAACATACCACGGCGGGTATATCCAGTCCACGACCGGCAACATCAGTACATAGCAGAATTCCGCTCTCTGCTTCACTGAATTCTGAAATGGTACCTGTTCTCTTTTTCTGCTTTTGCTTTCCGTGCAGATCAAAGCAAGGGACATGAGCATATCTTAGGAGCTCGCTATGGAATTTAACCGAGTCACACGAAGAGAAAAAGACCATCACTTTTTTAGACAGATATCTCTTTAGGAAAGAATATAGAACTATAAATCTCTTAGCCGGAGGCACAACACAATAGCCTTGTTCCAGCCCTTCATTGGTAACCTGCCGTATCATAATTTGGTAAGTAATAACCCAAAATAAGAATTAAAGCCACAAAATTATAAATTTAATATGAGAATCAAGTAAAATATAACATCGAAATTCTAATGTTTAACTCAGTTCTGCCATCGTCCACATCGACATAGATGGGTGTCGTCTGGAAAGATAAGCGGGCAAGATCCTCAACCTACAGTTTTGTCGGAAAAAAAATGTAATACGAGAAAAAAATGAATAAATAAGAAGCACATAATAAAATCAACAAACAGCAGTGCATCAAACGTTTATAAAAAAAGAACTTAGGTGAAACATTAAAAATAAAATGGCTAAGTCAAAAGGAGAATATCAAATCAAAAAAAAAAAAAAGAGGCTTATAGAGCAATAGGCCATTCTAAGGTACAGATATATAAGGGGAATACCTTCCGAGTTGGGGTCGCTGAGAATATAGCCGTTTGCCTAGTCTGGACATTAATTAAAAACTCAATCAGTTAAACAATTTCAACTTGGATGTTGCTATATTCTCTTGCAACTAGAAACAGAAACAACAAGAATATTTATTTGTGGAAGGTCGAAGAGATCAGCAAATTAACAAAATCTTAGCACCGTAATAGTATCCCGTACCTTGTTATCAACCAAACTCCTTAAAGAATGCCGAGTAAAGATTTGGGCAATAGATTTTACCTTCGGAAGAAGCTTGATAATTTGCTTCATATCTTCCTCAAATTTTGTTCCAATATTCTATCCGCTTCATCAATCACGAGACACTACAAGTGCAAGTAAATTGGAGGGAAAATAATCACAAAGGTTTACAATAAGATATGAAATAGTTCACAGCCAAATTACCAAAGGAAAGAACATGCAAGAAAACCCAGTAAACACTTAATGAGTACAAATTTAGAACAATGCCCAGTTCTCCCGTTCCGCCGTCACATATTAAATCTCAAATAAATTATTCATATTCTTAAATCTACAGCACTTGCATTTTCTTTTCAATTCACTTTCTACAAGGGGGAAAAAGTCGACCTACAAATGGAAAAGAAAAAAGTTTCAAGCTGTTCGATATCAGTTCAGTATTACGTCCTGAACTCTGAAAATTTACGAAGTCTACTTCACTGCCGAAAATACTAGGTCCAACCTCGTTATAAAGTATTAATGCAATTAGTGTATAAACCATTGAAGTGTTTCATAGAAATAAAATTGCTGAATAATGGTGTTAGCTACCTTCAGACTCTTATATATAAACCATTTTGTATTTCGAAGATGGTCAAGAAGACGACCGGGAGTTGCCACCAATAAATTTACCCCCTTCACAATACGTTCTGCTTCTCCTCTTCTTGACACACCACCAATTACTAAGCCAAGTGTCTGTGAATGATATTTGAGAAGGTTCTTCGCCACAGCATGGGTCTGGATTTAAATGGTGAATCAGTTAAGGAAACATAAAGGATATTAGAACGATGCTGAGAATCTTATGAGGCAAATGCAGAATTGAATGTGGCTAAATAACTTCAGCTGTACCTTAATTTTTTTGTGAAAGTAAAAGGATAAAAGCAACTTATCAAAAAACACAAGTTCTTTTGTTTAACATTAAAAAAATTACAAACAAGATCTCAATTTTTTTACCTTCGATATTCAAACAAAACATGGATTTCCTGCCTTCTATGTTCAAATTCACAGAAATTTAAGACTCGCAAAATGTCCAAGCATGTTAGAACCCAGAAGACACTTTCTTTTCTTGTGTGTTTGTGTGTGTGTGTGTGCACGCGCATGGGCGAGAGAGAGAGAGAGAGAAAGAGAGGGATTGAATTTTAGAGTGCAAACAAAGGTGCATATTATGTCCCAATATTTTCAGTTATATGACGATATGACCATCACAACGCCAGGGTTGCAGACAGCCACACCATTGTTAGAATTATCGCTTAACAGCAAGACAAAATAGGTCCGTAGTAAGATTTCAAATTACCGTAAACAAAGTAGTGCTAATTAACATTAGTGGGAGCCTGTAATTCATCCGAGTTATTGTTATCAGACAACTAAAGCATATGACATGTTTGTACTAGTGATCTTAAGCTTCGATAACTCAAACATATATTTGTTAGTGTCTAAACTTTGCAGTATATAAAGATAAACCATGGAATAAGAATGGTTTATACTCCAATCTATATCCGAAAGCCAAATCATTCACATCTTAAGGTAACTGGCTGACACTTTAGATGAATTAAAAGTCATATGACGCAAAGCTCAGATTTTTCTTTTTCTCTTAACAAGAAAACTTCCTTTTTATTGATGATGAAACCAATGGCAAAGGAAATAGACCCTCAAACACACAAAAATTAGCAAAAAAGATGTCGGAATTCGTTATCAAACATAACTCGAGTCTGCCATTATAATATGGAGGCAAGAGTTTTACCCGAACCCGTCCTGGCCGCTCCGAGAACATCTCTTCCATACAGGAGAGGAGGGATTGCCCTGGCTTGAATCTGCATTGACAAGACATTCAAGGTACATTAAACAAGTTCCCCACTTAAACAAAACCACCTTTCTCTCAAATACAAATTCCCAAGTCAAATCATCATTAAAATAAAATAAAATCCCGAGTCAAAAAGTTTCATCTTCTTTGAGAAAAGTAAGCACAACCCACCAACTGGTTGTGATTCAGAAGTGCCCTTTCAATGTTTTTACAAGAAAAAAAATATACAAGTTTCCTCCTCTTTTTTTTATTTTTATTTTTATTTTTACCAAAAATAAAATAGAATAAAATCTCTCCCTAAAATCCTAAGAAAAAAAAAATAATAATAACTGTAATGATACAAAGCAATAGTTTTCTGAAACCAAATAAAAATAATGAGAAACCTTAGTCATATGCTGAAAACCCATCTCGTTAATCGTCATTAAAGTGGGTTAAGACAATCCCAAAGAAGTGAAAGCCTCTGTGCTCCTAATCCCATACCAACACCACTACTCTTCACCTTCTTCTTCTTCTTCTCCTTCTCTTCTTCTTCTTCTTCTTCTTCTTCTTGTGGCTTCGTTTTCTCTCTGTTAAACTTCGTTTTCTTCTTCTTCTTCTTGTCCTTCTTAGAATTCTCTTTCTTCTGAGTCTCCTCTGCTTCTTCTTCTTCTTCTTCTTCTTCTTCTTCTATTTGTTGGGTTTCGTCGGGTTTGGGAGGCTGAGAGTCAGAGAGCTTCTTGGGTCTGTTTCGCTTGCGCTTTCTCTTCTTGGCCTCGCCGGAGGTGGCGGAGGAACATGGAGGGCTTAGCTCTGAGTCGTCGGCCATGGTGTTGTGTGCGAACGGGACGTTGATTCCTGATTGCAAGTCTTGAGTGGGAGTGAGCGCGAAAAATACGTGGTTTTTGTACGTGGTTTTATAGCTTTTTGTACGTGGTTTTTAGTCGTCGGTCATATATATAGCTTTTTGTACGTGGTTTTCTTTTTTCACATTTGCCCCTTAAACTTTTTATATTTCTAAAACTACCCATTAGTTTATAAGTTCGATAATGTTCTCCTCAAAATTTAAAAAAAAAAATATATATATATATATATACATATATATTATTTAAATGTGCTCAATTTTATGCTCAACTTCCCGTTGACTTGAGGATATAAACCCCACATTCTACTTATATGTGGACGGAAAATTTCTTGTCAAGTCAAAAATTTCCAAATCCAATCTTCAAAATTTTAAATGCTCAAGATTAAAACACATTACAATAATGAAAACTGCTTGAGATACCAACTCTAATCTTAATTTTTGAGTACCAACTTATGTGACATATGGTCATCATTCTTTTATCGATAAATGTTTAAAGTATTGTTACATCAATTGAATATATCTACCAATAAAAATACGACAAATGAGATAATACTCAAAAAGTTAAGATTATAGTTGATGTTCCTAAAAATATTCTACAATAATTAAATGTTAAATTGTTCAACTAAATTAATATTAGTATGCAGATCAAACTTGACTTTTTTTAGGGATAACTTGGGGATTTACACAATTGTAATTTGAGTTGTTGTAAGTTTCTTTATAAACAGTATACCATCATTAGACATTATTGTGAGAGATATTAAAGTTTTAAAAAAAATTGAGTATTTAAGAGTGGATGAGTGTCTCTTCATCATAATGAACTACTGACATAATCTCAATTGAGACGAATATCTATAAATTTCATGTGTTCATATTTATTTATTCATGTTCTTTTACTATTTTTGTTAATTTCGATAATATAGAATGTAATGATTGGAAAATTCACAGCATTAATTTCTAAATTTAACATAAATTAAATTGTAAATTTTTCTATAATAAAGATGTAAATTTTTGTAATTTTATGATACAATATGTCCCTGTACCACTAGTTATTTTTCAATATGCAAGGAATTTGGGAAATTTGTGAAATTTCCATTAAGAGCATAAATAGATAAAAGTGATCATGAAAATCTCAATAAAAAATGTCAAATCCATTATACGATTTTATCATGTAAAGAAGTGGAATTTACAAGTATTCCTAAATCAATTTACAATAGCTAGAATTTAATTTTGAACTGAAAAATTGATTAAGAAAAAAAAATGATAGTCCACATATTAGATGTTGGACTGCTAAACAAGTTGGCTGAATAGATAAGTTAGATTATGTTTTTTTAAAAGTAAAATTTTTATAATAGTTTAAATGTTTTTTAATATCAATAGTTGTTTGAATAGTTAAAAATTTCAGTGTAAAATTTACCCTGTTAAATCATCATAATATACTGTAAATCACTTCTGAATAGGATAAGGACTAAAGTAGAAATATCTTTAAGGATCAAGGGCTAAGATTAAATGGATTTTAATCTAATGACCGATATCTAGATAAGTATGACTAAAGTAGATAAAGATTTAAAAAAAAAAAAAAAAAGGGTGCAATGGATAGTAAAAAATAATAATAATAATAAATCTTTAATTTAGCCAATTCAGAGGAATGGTGAAAGGGAGTTTAAAAAAAAAAAAAAAAGTTTGTTTGTTTTCCAAAGAAGGTAAACACATGGATAGAGAGAGAGAGTAATTTTCTATTGATTCTTCCCAAAGAGAGAAACGTTGGGAGACAGAAGAAAGGGAAAAAAATTTGTTGTTCTTTTCTCCATCCAAATCTTTAAGCTTGGTTTTCTAGTAAGTTTTTACTTAAGATAAAGTGTAAAATAGATCAATTTAAATTGTGATATGTTACAAACAAGTAATTCAAGATTTAAGAAAGAAGAAAAAGAGAAAGAAATTAAAATTGTAGTCAACGAAAGTCAAGTTTATGTATGTATTAGACGGCTCATTTCTCAGGTGTCATCACATAGAATTACGATCTCTAATCCACAACATTAATAGTCTTATTGAATCATCATTTTTTTAAAAGAAATATTGAATCATCATTTTGAAACTGTTTTTGGATATTATTTTAAATTTTTTTAATAATGTTTTTTCTCACCAAAATTTAAAGTTACTACTCAATCACTAGGATCCAAACATGAGTTTAAAAGTTAGGAGGCGCGTTACAAAAAAAAAAAAAAAAAGAAAGAAAAGAAAAGAAAAACATAAGACAATTTATCATAATCAAAAAGTTTTAGAGGTAATAGTTATAGTTTTCATAAACGTAGTGGTTTATTCATTATTGTATGAAGTGGTGCATTGAAGGACACTCACAGGGGTAGATGGGTTTGTGACTTTGCTAGCTTCTTCCTTTGTCTATTTGGGTTTGACTCCCGTTGTCTTTCCTTAGGCATCGCTCTAACTTCGTCTGTTGAAGCATTAGTTTGGTGATGATAGGGTAAACCTCGGATAACCGTATGAGAGAAACTAATATAAAAAATCCAGCTCTCTATTATATCTAAAAAAAGAGATTCATGTTTATATAATTGAAAACTTAAAAATAATAGGTAGATCCTTTCTTATTTGCCAAAAAAAAGTGGTGCATTGAATGTGTTTATGGCTTTTAAGTAATAGCAGTTAATTAAAATAAGGGTTAATTTCACTTTTAGCACCTCTGAAAAAAATAATGGTAAAAACAGCAGTACTTTTTGTTCCATTCAATTTCAGCACTTAATGTGGGGTCCAGTAGCATTTAATGTATATCAAATTACAGGTTTACCCTCATCTCCTACCCACTAAAGAATCTCTCTCCCTCGCATGGCCCAAAAAAGTTTTTCAAACCACCATGTACAGTGGTTTAGAGAGAGAAAACTGAAATCTAGAGAGAGAAAGAGTCACCACCCAACGGAAACTTATTTCTTTTTTCACTTTTCCGCCTAGCCCCCTCCACCCATTTTGAAACCCGAAGCTTCATATAATATAGATAAACTTCCATGTAAAGGGAGAAACTTCCATTTACAGAGAGAAACTTCCATTTAGAAAGAGAAACTTTCATCGAAAGTTTTTTTTTAAAAAAAATCTAACATTTTTGGCCATTTTTGAGTAAAGGTCATAACTATTATGACCACCCAGTCATAACCGTTATGACCTATGTTTAAAAATGGCCAAAAATATTATCTTAAAAAAAAAAAATTCTTTCGATGGATTTAAAAAAAAAAAAAAAAAAATTGGTCATAACCATTATGACCGGATGGTCATAATGGTTATGACCTTTACTATTTAATAGGCCAAAAATGTTATCTTAAAAAAAAAGAAAAAAAACTTTCGATGATTTATAAAAAAAAAAAAAAAAAAAAAAAATGGGTCATAACCATTATGACTTATGACCTTTACTATTTAATCGGCCAAAAATGTTATCTTAAAAAAAAAAATTCTTTCGATGGATTTTAAAAAAAAAATTTGGTCATAACCATTATGACCGGATGGTCATAACCGTTATGACCTTTACTATTTAATAGGCCAAAAATGTTATCTTAAAAAAAAAAAAAAAAAAAAAAACTTTCGATGATTTAAAAAAAAAAAAAATTTGGTCATAACCATTATGACCGGATGGTCATAATGGTTATGACCTTTACTATTTAATCGGCCAAAAATGTTATCTTAAAAAAAAAAAATTCTTTCGATGGATTTAAAAAAAAAAAAAAAAGAAGAAATTGGTAAATTGGTCATAACCATTATGACCGGATGGTCATAACCGTTATGACATTTACTATTTAATAGGCCAAAAATGTTATCTTAAAAAAAAAAAAAAAAAACTTTCGATGATTTAAAAAAAAAAAAAATTTGGTCATAACCATTATGACCGGATGGTCATAATGGTTATGACCTTTACTATTTAATCGGCCAAAAATGTTATCTTAAAAAAAAAAAAAAAAAACTTTCGATGATTTATAAAAAAAAAAAAAACTAAAAAAAAAAATTGGTCATAACCATTATGACCGGATGGTCATAACCGTTATGACCTTTACTATTTAATAGGCCAAAAATGTTATCTTAAAAAAAAATTTAAAACTTTCGATGATTTAAAAAAAAAAAAAAAATTGGTCATTACCATTAAGACCGGTTGGTCATAATGGTTATGACCTTTACTATTTAGTAGGCCAAAAAATGTTTTTTTTTTTTAGAATTAAATTTTTTTTTTCGAACTTTTTTTACTATTGGAATAGCAATGGTCATAACCATTATGACCACCCGGTCATAACCGTTATGACCATTTTTTTTTTTTTTAGAATTAAATTTTTTTTTTCGAACTTTTTTTACTATTGGAATAGCAATGGTCATAACCATTTTGACCACCCGGTCACAACCATTATGACCAGTTTTTTTTTTTTAAGTATTAAATTTTTTTTTTCGAACTTTTTTTATTATTTTATAGCGATGGTCATAACCATTATGACCACCCGGTCATAACCGTTATGACCAGTTTTTTTTTTTTTAGAATTAAATTTTTTTTTTCGAACTTTTTTTACTATTAGAATAACAATGGTCATAACCATTATGACCACCCGGTCATAACCGTTATGACCATTTTTTTTTTTTTTAGAATTAAATTTTTTTTTTTCGAACGTTTTTTACTATTGGAATAGCAATGGTCATAACCATTTTGACCACCCGGTCACAACCATTATGACCAGTTTTTTTTTTTTTAAGTATTAAATTTTTTTTTTCGAACTTTTTTTATTATTTTATAGCGATGGTCATAACCATTATGACCACCCGGTCATAACCGTTATGACCAGTTTTTTTTTTTTTAGAATTAATTTTTTTTTACGAACTTTTTTTTTGTCGAACTTTTTTTATACTTTTTAGCGATGGTCATAACCATTATGACCACCCGGTCATAACCGTTATGACCAGTTTTTTTTTTCTAGAAATAAATTTATTTTTTTTTCGAACTTTTTTTTTGTCGAACTTTTTTTATTACTTTTTAGCGATGGTCATAACCATTATGCCCACCCGGTCATAACCGTTATGACCATTTTTTTTTTAAGTATTAAATTTTTTTTTTTTGTCGAACTTTTTTTATTATTTTATAGCGATGGTCATAACCATTATGACCACCCGGTCATAACCGTTATGACAAGCTTTTCCCCCGCCACGTCATCAGACATTTTTCTGGGTATGTATAATGGCATATATGCCCTCAGCGTGCCCTAATCTGAAAAATTTCGTCCTAGTCCGCTATCCTCACTCCATTCCCTCCACATCCATAGCGACAGTATAACCAACTGAACATAGAAAATTTTAATTTTTCGTCTCTAGTTTCCTTGATTTTATCCTGCCCAATCCTCACGAATCCTCCCTGGACCATTACCCATTGATCGAAACTAACTCCCAAGATTAAAATTCCTTCCACATCTTGTTTCATTCTGTTAAACCGGCCGACTCTGCCAGATCTCCGTCAACTCCATTTCCTTGGACCAGATCTACGATATAAGTCATCCTACCGTGCTTCGTAACTGTTCCTCTCTTTTGAATTTTGTATTTAACCCTTTGATCCGATAATTGTTTGTAGTTTCACAGTAAATGGAGGACGTATGTGTTTTCATCAAGTATAATGGTCGATGGGACGGCACATTGAGTTATATCGGTGGAGAAATGAAGGGAATATTGGTGCCCTAGACGGCAACATACGTTGGTCTGATTGAGTTGGTCAGACGTGCAATTGGTATGAGTGTCCCAACCAATACTATAGTCATGAGATACGGTGTTGAGCCTAGTATGCCTCTTGTCAGGATACAGTGTGATGATGACGTTAAATTCTATATACAATTGAAGAAGAAGGATGTTCATGTGCTTAGTAAATTTCCTATTACCATCGACGTTTTGGATGATACTGCGGCTGACGTCAGGCCACCGGAGCTGGGTGAAAGCAACCACATAGACGGCCAATTCTCCAGAGAAGGTGTACAGAGTGATGAGGCCATGCAACATGTGGATGAGAGAAATCTGATCATCCCTTCTCCTATTCCCCGTTGCCCTCAGCTTCCTCCTCATGTTGACGAATTTAATGTTGGGGGTGATGCTCGTAAATCAAACGAGAATAGTGTCGATGTCAGCATTGGAGCACATTCTATTGCCAATAACTTAACATCTCAATCCGATAATGTACCAAGTCCTGACAAGTTATCTGGTTCAGTAGTTGTTGCTGATTATACACCTGTCACAATTCGCAGAAACTGTATTTTTCTTAACAAAAAGTTGTTGCAATACCATCTTCATCACGATGCCATGAGTAAACACTATCAATTCTGGGTGAAGAGGTCGACCTCTACACTGTTACACGTTATATGTATAGATATCTAGAAATGTCCATGGTAATTGCGTGCGACGAGGATGCAAGGTAGTGAAATGTTTGTCGTGAAGCGGTTCGACGACGTCCATACTTGCTCACTCGAAATTGTTCAAGGGCATCATCGCCAAGCCAAGAGTTGGATGATTGGGGAGTGTGTCAAGGCAAAATACTTGGATCCGACTAATACCTCATATAGACCTCGAGAAATCATGCGAGACATGCAGGCCGAATTTAGAGTCTCTTTCAATTATCTCCGAGCATGGCGAGGTAAGGAAGCAGCACTAACCAGCTTGAGGGGCAATGATGCAGAGTCATACAATGGTAATTCACTTCCCTTTACTCTATCTTATAATACGTTCATCACCGATATTATAAGTCTTATAATACGCTTTAATAACTGTTAAAAACTTGATTACATTACAGGTCTTCCCGCGTAGGCTGAAATGGTTAAGAGGAAAAATCCTGGTTCCGACATTGACATCGAGACGGACTCATCAAATTGCTTACAATGTCTCTACATGTGCCTAGCTGCTTCGAAGCACGGTTGGCCTTATTGTCGACCAGTAATTGTGGTTGATGGATCCGCATTAAAGGCCAAATTTGGAGGGGTGCTTCTTTCAGCATGCGGTCACGACGCAAATGGCTGCATATTTCCACTTGCATTTGGTATCGTTCAGTCCGAAAGCAACGACTCATGGACCTGGTTCTTCGAGAAGCTCAGGGATTCAATCAGCCCTAGAGATTCTCTTGTTATTGTGGCTGATAGACATAAGGGTATCGAGTATGCAGCCAAACTCGTGTATCCGGACGCTGCCTTCGGGATATACGTCCAACACTTGGCTGCAAACCTTAAGACCAAGTACAAGGATTTCAAAGGCCCTCTGAAGACCTATTTTGATGGTGCATCGAGGTCGTATCTTTTAAGTGAGCACCATCGTCATATGGAATCCATCCGTACTCGTAACCCCGACATGCACCGATACCTCATGCAGGCCGATCCGAAAAAGTGGTCGCGAGCATATTTCAACGGCCGGAGGTATGCAATCATGACAACCAATATCGCGGAGTTGTTTAATAATGTTGATCGGAAAGCCAGGTTAATGCCAGTTGGATTCTTAATGGAATGGTTGAGGGAACTACAACAAAGATGGTTTGTCAACAGGCGTGAGGAGGCCCTAAAATTGTCATCGAAACTTGCTCCAAAGGCTGAAAAGATGGTTCACACCAACTTCTCAATAGGCCTAAAAGTAACGGTACATTTTCATGCCACCATCCACCACGTATATGGTATATGCGGATTTTCCCTTAATCCAAATTGTCTGAAATTGTTAAATTTCCCCTTCTTACAGCCTCGGCCAGCCGATCAGTTTGAGTACGCTGTCACCAACAATGCTAGCCAAATATGGATCGTTGATATGAGCCAAAAGACATGTACGTGTAGACGATTTCAGGTCAATCAAATTCCTTGCCCTCATGCCATGGCCGTGTGTAACCACCGACGGATAGATCCATACAATTATTGCTCGCCATACTACACGAAAGATTATCTTTATGGTTGTTATTCGTCTGTAGTCCATCCTATTGGCAGCTCTGATGGCTGGGATGTGCCTGAATCAATCAGGTCGCAAATCGTCAATCCTCCCAAAACGAAGCGTGGTCCCGGAAGGCCACGAGTTCGAAGGATTTTGTCCCAAGGTGAAGATCATGAGTCCGTTCGTTGTGGTAGATGTAATGGCTTTGGACACAACCGACAAACGTGTACCAATTCAGTACCCTTAAGGACCCGGCCAACAAAGCCAACTCCGACGTTGTGACTAGGGGGCAAATCTGTGTAATATGGCTTTTACCATGGTCACAATGGTTGTGACCACCCGGTCACAACCATAGTGACCGAACTCCGTGGTTATCGGTTTAAAAAAAAATTAACCGTAAATTTTTTCCTTAAATAAATTCCTCCTCATTTTATTGTATTCATATTTGAAAAGTGCAACATTAACTTTTGGGGAAGGGCATTAAAATGGCGGTCAAATTCGTTGTGACCGGCTGGTCAATATGGTTGTGACTATTGTGAGCCGCTATGTAAAGCTTATTTTACCATTGTCACAATGGTTGTGACCGGGAGGTCATAACCGTTATGATCGAATTCCGTGGTTATTATCGGTTTGAAAAGCAACTATAAAAAGATGAACATAAATTAATTATATTCTTATTAGGGGTAAATTTACACGCAAACCGAGGCATTAAATGCTAGCAGGGAAATCACATCATTACCTTTTGGGAAACTTATCTATTTAGGCGGTCAACTTCGTTGTGATACCCTGGTAACTATGGTTATGACTGGGGTGAGATGCCGTGTAACAGGAGGTTTTACTCTGGTCACAATGGTTGTGACCGCCCGGTCACAATCATTATGACCGAATACTTTTGTGTAGATCTATTTGAAAAAAAAGTACTGCTGTTTTTACCATTATTTTTTTCAGAGATGCTAAAAGTGAAATTAACCCTTAAAATAAATAATAGAATTTAAAAATATAATAAATGAAAATAATAAATTTACTATATTGTTCATGAAATAAAACTTACTATTAACACATGGGTCCTCTCTCCAAAAAAAAAAAAAATCCTGTCTCACGTCCTTTCCAATCACTCAGAATGTGTCACATCATCTCAATAAAGGGCATCGTTCGGAGAGTAAAAAGCTGTAGTTTCTCCTTTAGATCCAAATCTTATTCCCTTCAATTAAAAAATAAAAAAAAAACCTTCCTTCCTTTGTTATTCAAATCTCGTTAACAAAAATAAGACTATTCTATTTTACTTGGTTTTTCTTTTATTTTCTCTCCCGTAAATGGAAAGATGAGATATGAAACTTTTGGGAGAAAGACATAACCAGAAACCGACTTCCATGGCGGCGTGAATCTGTTACCACGGATTCTTTGGCAGCCTCTTCGTCGTTATCGCTGTCTTCTCCATAGGCTGACGAGTTCCCAGATCCTTCACTTGATTTCTTCTCTTTCGGATCTAACCGTGGTGGGTCTCTGGCGATGCTAATGCTAATGGCGGAGTGGTCGGTCGCCGTTTTCACAACCAAGCAGGAGTTGCCATGCTACTCTTAGAATCCTGTTGGGTAACTTTGGTGTTCAAACAAGATGGTTATGGTGGAAGATCGGAGACATAGAGTATGGTTGATTAAAAAAAAAAAAAAAACACTCATAGTGGATTCTCTCTGTAAGCTTAAGTTTGGATTATTGGTTGGATATAAAATTTTTATCTTAACATTGATTAATTTTTTAAAAATTATAAAAATCAATTATAATTTTTATTGATTTAAAAAAATAAAAATTAATATAAAAAATATAATTTATTTAGATATAAGATGTAAAATGAAATTTTAATTTGACATTAAGATTTAATTTTAATTAAATTATATTTTTTATTTTTTTTAATCAATAAAATTTATAATTAATTTTTTAAAAAATCAATTAATTTTAATTAAAAAAATTTATCTCTAATTAACTTATTAAACAAAAATTTAGATAAATGGATGAGAACATGGCAAAAGGCTTGAAAGATGACAAATATGTAAGCCCATTTTACCTTTTATAATCAATTAAAAAAAAACACATAAACGAAACAAGACGGATGTTAGCGTTTTTTTTTTAACTCTCTTAACGATCCAAATGGACGCTTATTCTTTTACTATAATTATAGATGACTACGGACAAAACTATAAACATAAGTACATGTTTTGATTATATTTGATCATAACTACAGACAAAAATTGGCGTTTTCTTAATATAAAATTGGTAGACTTTAGGATAATTTATTATCTGGCCCAATTCTAATATATTTTCTATAAAAAGATTAAAACAAGAATTTCATTTTAAATCATGTTTGAATTTAGGAATATTATGCGTTTTATTTATTCGATGATTTTAATTATTTATTTACTTTTAATTAAAACCCTTCATGTCACTACCCCCTTTTTCGAGTCGTGACAGCATTGCAGAAAAGAGCAAGACGGAGAGGTCTTGCAGCGGTTCAGTTTCGGCAACTTGGTTTCTCTCAACGATGTGTATCTTGTTTTTGGCAATGACTTTTTCTATGTGATTATTTTTTTTTTTTTTGTTTTTTGGTTTGTAATTTTGTGTATAATAATGGCGATGTCTTCGTCGTCTTTTATCTAGGTGTTGTGTTTCAATTTGTTAATTATAATAATGAAGGTGGTAACCCCACCTTCTGCGTTTATTGTTTGTCCGTCAGATCTGAGTCTTGATGTTGTTTTGGTCCCGCTAGAATTGCTTCTATGTAGAGTTAGTGGTGGTCCTAGTACTACTAAGTCTTGGCTCTCGATCGATCAAGATATTCCATCGATTGTTGGGGTTTTGTCAAAAAGAGCTTTATATGTACTTGATTTTAGTGTATCGAGATATGTACCTGTTATCGGGGCTCAAACATACGTCTTTCCCTTTGAGCGTCATCAGACTTTACTGATGGATTCATTCTTATTGAAGGGTTTATTGTCTCATATAATACGGGGTCACTTGTTATATTTTATTTTTTTTATATCTCCTTATTATATTTAATGAAAATTCCAATTTTAAAAAAAAAAGTTCTATTCCCCGATCAACTCTAACTTTCTTTCCATTTCGAAGCTCATGATTTTTTTTTTTTTTTCACTTTACCAATTTTCCCTTGAAACAAACTCCACATTATATGGGCACATGAGAACATGTATCAGGCGCTTCTTATCGATTTTCATGTTTTAGCCACTAACGGCCTAGGAATTCCTTGGGAGTTCCCCCTCAATTTTTTTGTGTTTGCACTTTTAGAAGTGTGATTATTTCAAATTTACATATTAGTCCCTCTAAGAACATTTTTTTTTAAGTCTCCACCTAAAAACTTGAATACATTTTTTTAAAAATTTTTTAATTACTTTGAAAACAAAGTCCAACTAGTATCCTTAAACACTTAACGATATCTTTTCCCTTTCCCCTTCACACGCTACATTTTTTTGCACTCTTTTTCTTTTTTCTTGCTTTTTTTTTTTTTTTTTTTTGGATATACTGATATTACATATCAAATATGATCATAATAATTAATAATTAATAATTATTTATTTTGTTGCACGTTATTGCCCCGCACCAAAATTTTGGCTTCATTATTATTGATTTTCAGGTCATTGCTATCAAGTTACTGGGCATATTAATATAATGTAAAAAAATTAGAGATCAACGTAAGATTTACTAAAGAGTTTGAGACGTACGATTTATGGTCAAAGCCCATTTGAAAATAGGAATAATGTGATATACATAATTAACTCACACAGACACAATTATTCACGTAAAACAGACACACAATGATTATTAAAAATACTGAAAAATTACAAGGAAAAAAAAGAAAAGGAAAGAAAAGAAGAGAGGGAGAAAAAGACAAAGTAGAAAAAAAGTCAGAATCAAAGGCACCCACACAACTTTGACAATATTAGAACCAAACGTCACCCCAATATTTCTTGTGCTTCCATTTCGATGCTCGGCTCGCACACCTTTCCATAGCATCTGACCTTTCAGAGGTATACATGTCAAGCTTTTCACAATTCTCCTCGCATCTCTCCAACTCGGCTTTCAGCTCTGCAATCCTGCGGTGTAGCTTTTCCTTGACATCATTTTTGCCTCTATTTGCTTCAATATCCAAAAAAGCTTCCTTAATGTCTTTCAAAGAATCCAAGTACATATTAATTTTAAAGCCTGTAATTTCTTTGATTCCATTTAGGTAGAAATACGAATGTTGAAGATCATCCCAAGTGAGGTCTTCCACCTTAATTTTGCACATTTTGTCGATGACTATACACAGTAACGTAGAGGTCACGCTCTTCATTGCCGGTGTCAAACTTTCATGGCCGCCGAGATCTCCATACTTGCGAAGTGATGTTCTTAAAATAGGAGCCAATGTCTTCGGTACCATGTAACCACCGACGTCCTCTACCTTTTGCCTTAAATACTTTTCATCTAATTTTAATAATAAACCTTCTTCAACTGTGAAATAACCAAGATCCCATTCCAAGTGCCACAAATCATAATCGCTGATGTGAAAAAGTCGTTGAGTTCTATCTATATCTTCTTCTATAGATCCTTTCGGATCAAACCAAGAATTCGTTTTGCTAAATAATTCCCATAAATATCTTCGGGTAAACTTACTAGAACCAAAAGGATTAATAAGAAGCTGCTTTTCAGGTTCAGTAAGCCTATCCAAGATGCCTTTCAGGGTAAATTCCTTTGAATCTTCATGATGATGAATTAATTCCTCTGATTGATCTCTTTCCCATCGGTTGTCTCCTAGGGTTTGGAGCTCCACATGATCCTTAGTGTCTCCCTTTATTACCTTCATGATCTGATACAGAAGCCCAACATATATATTAAACTTTAGTCTTAACACGCTATTATTAGCAACGTAAACGAATGATCGGTATAAACGGACAAGTAATTATCGTGGTTGAAAAGCTAGCATTAATTTAATATCTTTAATAAACTAAAAGATAATGGTTAGTTAATGTGTGTATATATATTTGAATAAACTAAATTAAGAGAGAAGATAATTAATATCTAAATTTTTAACATATCCTAACTAGGTTAGCACCCACTAAGAATTTATCCTCTATCAAACTCCAACTCAAAATTGTTGTATAATTAAAAAATAATAATAAAAAGAAAAAAATATACTAAGAAAAAGTTAAACTAAGGGAAAATACAAAACAACGCAAAAAGACAACACAAAACATAGAGGAAGCTAATACATAGAGCCGGGAGCTAATTTCAACATTATTTTTTTCTTGGAATATATATATAGTTGTATACATTTGCATATAATTTTTAACAAGTATAAATCAACTTGAAAAAATTATATGAAATTTATTTTTCATCTACATCGAAGACAAATTTTCATATAAATTAGAGTGGGGATTGATTAAGTTTTATAGGTACAACTAAGCCGGGATGTGTAAAGTTTCTCTAACTTCTCTCTCTCCTACATTGAAAAAATCAGATAATATATTTTTTTTATTTTGTTATTAACTTGGTTATTTTAAAATTATATCCCCTCTCAAATAATCCTAGCTTCATCCCGAAAATATGAAATATTATGAATTAATGCACTTTTTATCATTAAGTTCATAAAGATCAACTAATATTGAAGATGTTGCCACATGTTTACTATAAGAATATTTTTCTTTCCAAAACATCCAATCTTTATCTTTTTTGTGAATGAAGAGATTTTTTTTTTATAAATTTTTATGGAAGCAAAGAAGAGATTGTAACCACACGTACGGCACACACGAACTTAAGTTAACATTTTTTAATACCAACCAACATGGTAACTAAGTTAACATTTTTTATTAGTACATACAAATAATTACCACTCCTTATGTTCCAAAAAAATTTAATTTTTAATATTCATTTTTTTTTTAGGAAATGCAACATTTCTACAAGTCAAATCCAAAGTTAATTTCTAATGAAATTCATCTATTATTTTAAGGATAATTGCTCAATTGCTACTCAAATTGTATTGAAAGTTGCCACTTTGACGTGCTGCCTAAAATTAGACATCCGCTAATTAATTTGATATATTCATGACGTTTTCAAAAATTAAAGGAGCTTTTTCGAAAAAGAAAAAAATTTGGAGTACCAAATCGTGATTTAGTATATATTTCTAAGAATGAGAAATTTGCCCTTATTTTTTTTCATTGACAATAAATATGACTATGTCTAAAATTAATTACAAAAAGGGGATTGACAAGCATTATACTATTCTGAAAATTCTTCTTAAAAATAGCACATGCCTCATGAAATAAGCAATGGATGTGAGAAACGTATTTGCATTCTTCACAGCAATAAATACGAAAAGCTTGATCACTCTCTTTTTCGCACACATCGCAGTAATATTCATCTGAATCATCTTCGATGGTTGAATGATCAGACAGAATCAGAGGATGAATATGATACTCATATCTGATGATGGATGGCAATGGACCACATAGAAAATGGATATTGAAAACACAGTCCATGCAGCGAAATATGATGGATCGAGTAAGTTCATATTCCTCGGGAACAACTTCGACCATGTTCTTCTTATGATCATAAGAGTCTTGACAAGCATCGCATTGAATTTCACAAGAAGATTTCTCCACTAAAGACAACAAATGGTCATGACTTCGACTTCTTACTCTTGTGTCAAGGGAACGACATTCTATACACAAGTTTAAGTTACAACCATCTTCATGACAACTGTACATGACCCTACAATCTTTTTTGCAACAACCTCGACAAGATCGAGGGGGCCGACTGACCTGGAGAATCAGAGAATAATGGTGCGAGTGAAAGGCAGGTTGAATTTTCTGTGGCAATTCTGCGCATGCTTTATGGAGAAAATTCTCACACATTTTGGACTTGCAAGAGTAGGCTGGACAGGACCAATCTGATTGACATGCAAAGCATTTAGCTTCTCTTTTCTTCCGATCAGGGTGCTCCACCAGGGTCATCGCTTCTTCATGGCATGCATATCGAACGAACCTGCGATCTTGGCCGCCATCAACGACGTCGGACGTTATGGTTGGTAGTGGGATCACAGCGCATGCCATATGCATGTAGGAATCAGAACACAACTGGTCGCAAGCGTAAACATATTCGTCATTATCGAAAGGCTTCTGGCAGTAATAGCAGCAGCTGGTGTCGTTGAGTGATCTCTTTGCAAGCAAGAGAGAGTGTTGTGGATGCAATGAGTGGTGCTTGATTTGTTCCGGCCGCTTCTTACATTCTATGTGGATGGAACAGTTAAGGCAGTGGAAGCAATAGTAACAGGATTCCCATCTTCGGATTTTACGATTGCACATGTTGCAACAGAGTTCTGATGATGACTGCCAACAACCCAAAACATGCTTGTGACTGAAATGTTTAAACTCCATTTCTCTCTCAGTTGAATAGAAGAACACAAGGAACGATCATAATATATATATATATATATATATATATATATATATTGTACTTTCTGCTTGGGCTTCTAAGGCACGAACCACGCTTTGTTGTGCCGGCCCCACTCAACTTATAGTTTTAATCTTTAACTTTCCCTAGCTATATATTTCTTTGCTTTTCTAGTGCTCCCACTAAAATGATATTTTTCTCAAACAATGCCCGGCCCCCACTATTAAAACATTTTTTTTTTCTCATTTAACATTTAGGCTATTTTTTTTTTTCCCCTCTTTTTTCTTTCGTAACAAGATCCCGGTTAACATTTTGTTCCTTTTCCTACCCCACCACTTTATTACTCTCCACTTTTATTCTCGTTATCTTTTATCAAAAGTTTTGTCTGCTAATTAAGATTTAACAGCTTCAATAACCTAGCATGCTAAGATATACCAACTTAGGTTTATTAATGATTAATTATTATGAATATTTGCTTATAATTTTCTTTAATAATTAACTTTTGGAACAATTATGCAAAAATAATTTTATTTAGAAAAATTCACATGTCCTAGATATTTTTTAAGTTTTAAACTCAGGAGATTTTAGTAGTTACATAATTAATAATTGACAACATTAAAATAATTGAATAAAAAAATCAATGTATCAACCAATAACAATTCAATGTCAAAATTTGGCAATTGCTATGCTAAATAGTGTATATATATAATCCAAAAAAATTAAATAAAAAGAAATTGCTTTTTTTTTTTGGGGGGGGGCGCTGTGGGGGGTTGGTTGGGGTGGGGGGGGGGGGGCGCCCTAAAATACCCAATTTTTGTTCAGTAAGGTAATCAAAAACTGATATTTGGTTTATTGAGTTTTCTTTTAAGTGATTTGAATGACCTATTCTACTCGTGAAACATAATGACAAGGATATAATTCCTTTTTCAATTCTTTCTTTTTTCCTTTTCATAAAGATATTCTCAGTCTACTATTCTCAATTACTTTTTTAAGTTTATAGTTTTCGCTTCCCAACTTAAGAAGAAAAGAATAGTTCTGCTCTAAAAAAGGGCAAAAGAATATATAGTTCTCGTCTTATACTTTTCCATTTTTCTTTAATTTGTCCTTCCTTCTTTTGTTTCTTACTTTTAAGTGTTTCATTTTCTTCCCTCTGATAACAATTAATTTGACATGCATGTTTATGTTTTTTTGCTATTATTTAATATTTGCTTAGATATTTAACCTTCATACTTTTCTAATTGGATGTCAAGAAAAATGAAACTATTGTAAGTTTATAGCTGAAATAATAATTTACAGATGTACTTTTTGAAAGATAATTATACAAATCACCCAACACAAAAACCCCCACTAATGATGGTGGACGGATAACGAGCTGCCCGCCTTCAGCCCAAATGTCTTGTGGGTTGTCCCTTGGTTGGACAACCATCTTTTAAAAGATTGATAAAAATAAAAATTAAAAACAAAAAACTCCTACACAATGTGAAATATTTATGTAATTGCCTAGTTTAAGTATTTGAAAAAGAAAGTCATTCTTCAATTGAATGTTACACTTAATTTGGTGCCTAATTTAAATAAATATAGCATAAGCCAATATTTCAATCATTTGGTTGACATGCCGACCATTTTCACTTATTTAGGATTTTTCTTTCTTTTTTTTTTTTTTTTATCTCTCTCTCTCTCTTTTTTTTATTTTCTTTCTTAGTATCGCAGTTAACATTTTGTACTTCATTTCTTCCCCACCACTTTATTCCTCTCCGATTTTATTCTTGTAAATACTTATCAAAAGTTTTGCTTGCTAACAACGATTTATTGGCTTTACTATACCGAGCACACTGAGATATACCAACTTAGGTTTATCGATTAACTGGTATAACTTCAAAAAAAAATTAACTGTTATGAATATGTACATGATAGAATTAACAAATAAAAATATAGTACTTAGATAAAAGATGACAAAAATATTATCATTATTATAAATAAAACTGTACAGTACGAAACAAAAAAACCAATTATACAGAAGAGTCATTGCCAATAGTTTTATCTTTAATAATTCACATTGGAACAATGGCACAAAAATAATTTTATTTAGGAAAATTCACATGTTCGTAGAATATTAAGTTTTGAAACTCGTAAAACATAAAGATTTTAGTATTTAAATAAGTTAAAAATGAAAACATTATAATGATTAAATAAAAAAACTAATCAATATCAACTAATAGTAAATAGTAACCAAATATTAAATGTTGGTGATTGCTATACGTGATGGTAAATTACCACAAAGTATAACAATTATCAGATTTAATATTGAAAAAATATATTATATAAAAGAATGATTTTCCTACCAGATGTTAAAATGTATTTTGAGTATGAATTGGACATTATTATTTACATTATAGATGCTCTTAATTAACTGATAATTCTCTAACCACCTTGTATAAGGTCGAAGTCACTTCATAAAAGCAGATATTGAGTTTGTTTTTTTAAGGGGATATTGAGCTTTCTTTTAAGTGACTTAAATAACTTATTCTATTCATGATACACAACTATAAGGATAATTCGTTTTGCAATTCTTTCCTTTTTCCCTTCTATTCCTTAAAGATATTCTTTTGTTGAATGAACTTTCTTAAAGAGATTCTAAGTTGACCATCGTCAATTACTTTATTAAACGTAGTTTAGACTTCCCATACTTCCAACTTAAGGAAAGAATGTCATACAGATTTTCAAAAAGTGAAAGTTTGACATTCTCAGTTACTTCATTAAAGTTTGTCTGTTAATTAGATTTAACAGTTTCAAAAACCTAGCACGCTAAGATATACCAACTTAAGTTTATTAATGATTCATTAATATGAATATTTACTTATAATTTTCTTTAATTATTAACTTTGGAACAATTATGCAAAATAATTTTATTTAGAAAAATTCACATGTCCTCGAATATTTTTATTAAGTTTTAAAAGTCGGGAAGATTTTAGTGGTTACATAATCAATAAATGACAACATTATAATAACTAACCAATAGCAATTGAATGTCAAATTTTGACGTTTGCTATATTTGATGATTAATTATCACAAAGTACAGTAATAATTATCAGATTTAGCTTTGAAAATAATATTATATTAGAGAGTGATTTTCCTGCACATAATGTGCTCTCATCTATGAATTTGATATTATCTTGAAGATAGTCTAAATTAACTAATAGTACTCCAACCACCTTAAGAAAGGTCGGAGTTGTAACGACCCATACCTTATTTTGGTATGATATTGTCTGCTTTAGGTTTCGTGCCCGCACGATTTTACTTTAAACTCACCCTAAAATGCCTCATATCATTAAGATTTGATATCTATACTTACGAAACATCACATACATCCATTTTCAAGTGATGTGTGACTGCACAACTTATCATTTTCCTTATACAAACTAATGATTGTCACAATTACCCCTCTTTTTGGGACCCAACATCCTCGTTATTCATACTTTCGGTTGAGTATAGATTCTAAAAGCATTTGCAACTATTGTATCAAAAATTTCTATTTCCCTTAAAAATTAATTGAAGATAATTCTACATATTATCATCAATAGATGAATTCTTAGAACTCTAACTCAACATAACAGTATTTTTCTATCATCTTCCATTAACACATTCCCATAGTCTCATACTATCAAAAACCTAAGCAGTATTAATTTCACTGATAGAAAATTAATCTAGAAGCTTTTTACTGAAAAAGTAATTCAGTAAAATTTCATCTGACGTCAAGGCTTATCCATCAAGTTTTCAAACTGAAAACTAACTCAATAGAAATTTTATCTGACATTAAGACCTATCCACTTAATCCCTATGCTGAAAAAACAACTCGGTGGAAATCTATTTGATGTCAAGACTTATCTATTGAGCTTCCATACTGAAAAAGTAATATATCTAAATTTCATCTGACTAAAAAATTGATGACAAATCTTGATACTGTATATTTATGTGCAGAAAAATTTGTCTAGAACATTACAAGACTGCTAATTCTCATATGGCTAAAACTGTTGAAATATTATCTGATGATTTGATAATTTTCTACACATACAACGATGAATCACTTTTTACCATTCAAATTTTTACCATTCAAACCTTTTTGAATAATAATGTTTGAGCTAAGCTAATTACTATATGACAGGAGTTACACGTAATAATTTTGTTATACATATACACATACACATAAAAGTGGAAAAATCAAAAGAAATGGGTCGGTTCTCAACTAGTTGGTCTTTTAAATGATTTTTTTTTTTTTGTTTTAGTATAAGTACATTTTGGTAAACGTTGAATTTTTTATTTTTCTTTTTAAACGTGACAAGAATATAATTCATTTGCAATTCTTTCTTTTTTCCTTCCTCATTCTTAAAGATATTCTAAGTCTAATATTCTCAATTACTTTTTTAATTTATAGTTTTGACTTCCCAACTTAAGAAGAAAGAATAGTTCTACTCTTAAAAGGGGGAAGTATAGTTCTCGTCTGTACTTTTCCTTTTTCTTTAATTTGTCCTTCCTTCTTTTGTTTCTTATTTTAAATGTTTTTTTCACCCCCTGATATCTAGCTTAAAACATCTCTAATACGCCCAAGGAAAAATATGGTGACAATTAAATTGACATTTTAGTTTTTTTTTTTTTTTTTTTTTTGCTATAATCTAATACTTGCTTGGATTTTTAACTGTATACTTTTTAATTGGATGTCAAAAAAAAAAATATTATAAGTTTATAACTGGAGTAACAATCCAGATATGTGTGTTTTAAAGGACAATCATACAAATCAAGTAATATAAAATCACATGCTAATGATAGTGGACGGATAACGAGCCACGTGCCTTCAGCCAAATGCCACAATGCTTGTGGTTGTCCCTTGGTTGACAACCATCTTTTAAAAGATATGTTTTTAAAAATCTCCAATAAACATTAAATGTTTATGTAAATACTAGTTTTAATATTTGAAAACGAAAATCATTCTTCAATTAGAATTGTAACGCCTCTCCCAAGCAAGCAGCTCGAAAAGAATATTAACTAACTAAAATCTCATGCTTAAAAGAATAAATACTTTGAAAACTCTATTATGTCATTGAGACAAAAATGTCTTATAATACAAAAATCTCAAATCTCAAAAAACCTACTAAAGTATTATGGGACTCAGAAATTCTAACTCAGTCAACCTCTTGATATTACTAACTCTGCTAACTGCATCACAGAACTATATAGCTAGAACCAGTAAGTATACCACATAACTTTTTTCACATTAAATACTTCTCTTTAACTTTAACTTAGGGCCCTCTGTATGATGTTAATCTCGTACTATTAGTATTTTAGTATGTGGCCCTTTTTTGGAACTCTTTTCCTTAAGGATTTGGCCCTTTAATATTTATTTGAGTTAGTTCTAATAAGCATGAGATTTCATACCATACATAAAATACTTTCTTTGAACCTCTTCAAATCATGACAATATGAGCAATAACAGCTGATAATAGTAATAAATAACATAACTAAAACAGTGCTCCAAAACATAATATTGTTCAAATAATACAGTGGAAGGTATACTTACATCAACTACTGCTTGCTAGAGAGTGAAAACAATTCTCTCTATTTTTTTTTTTATCGCCTCCTTCTCTTCTTCTTTTTTTTTTTCCTCTTATTCCTTTCTTTCACCGTTTCTCCGTACTTGATTTTGCAGCAACATCTTATATATAATGGTATAAAATGAAGAGTTGAAAGCTTGCTGAAACATGTTTTGATACTAGGTTATATAAATCGACAGCAAGCTTTCCTACGTGGGTTTAGTATAGCTGTAGACTTCACACGAGTCTTTAGTCTGCTTATCTTTGGCCACCTCCACCTTTAAAAGATATGAGTCAATCTTACGTAGCCACTAGTTGCTTTAAGATAGATTCTCTCTAGCCCTCAGCTTAAGCGTCCTCATTGCGTATATGCTGAGTTGAAAATCTCATCCACCACTAGTTTTCTTTAAAATATTATGGTCTTCAACAAATTTTATTAAAATAAGCTAATATTCAAATAATCTTAATGTATTTCTAACAAGCCAGTAGCTTAATTTTGCGGGCTGTTACAGGATGTTATACTTATTGGTGCCTAATTTAACAACATATAGCCTAAGCCAAATTTTCATTTGGTTGATATGTCGACCTTTTCCTTTCCAAAAGTAAGAAGAGATATGTCGACCATTTCATTTCAATTTAGGCTCTTTTTCTTTCTTAATATCCCTGTCAACATTTTGTTCTTTGTTTCTTCCCCACCACTTTTATTCTCCGTTGCGAGTGCACGAGATTCACCTTGTGTCAGGATTATGACGTCACCAGTCCTCTGTCGAGCTGTGGTCAGCAATGGTGATGATTGAAAGGAGAGAGAGAGAAACAGGTAGACGGAGGAGAGATAGAAAGAGGCGGGGGAGAGGAGTCTGGAAGTTATGAATTTGATTAGACCAATTAGCTAAATAAAAAAATGTGTGCTATCTATTAGATTAGGTGATTACTATGAGCTATCCAACCTAATTTTCCTAAATGATTAGCCTAAATTTTGAATTACAACACAAGACAAACTGGTCAAATAGTAAAATGAAAGCAAAGACCTATACTTACATTCATGGCAGTTGTTTTTTGCCCCCCTCTTTCGCACTCGCTAAGCCATGCTATGTAACTAGTAATGATAAGAGAGAAATTGGACCAAAGAGAACACACATATTGCAGTCTAAGGGCACAAAACCATAAAAAGCCATGTTTAAATCCGCATGACATGAAAATTACAGAAGCTACTACAGCTTACAACTGTTCAAGTTCAACAATCTTTCTAGATGATCAATAAAGCATGTTATTTCGAAATATGTAGACTTTGAACACGACTCTCTCTGATCTTTCCTCTATTCAGCTCGAAGATGCACACATCTCCGCGATGCAGAGAGTTTTCGCTCCGGAATTTAGAGTAACCTCCAGAGAGAAAAGATCAGAGTTGCAGTTTGTGAACTGCACAGGCCATGAACTATTCCCTACTTCAAGTCTTATAGTTTGCGCCTTTTGTTCAGTCTCCTCGCAAAGGCACTTGGCAGACGCTGTGAAAATTGAAGATCATTGAAAAAATGTTGTAACTAATCGTTGAAAGTGGTGTGGCAAGGAAGCAAAACCCGTTTTCTTAAAGATCTTAGCTAGTGCTTTATGTATGCTCAGGGGAATGTAGCCAGTCTCCCATTATCAATTAAATGATATAAAGACGTTTGGTAAAAATTCAAAAAAAAAAACTAACTGATATAAAGAAATTTTATGAGGGAAAATCAATTGTTAATTGAAACATTATTAAGTACGGAAAATGCGACGCACCGCAACACAAGTACTTGTCACAATTGTTATGCAGAAGGGTTTTTTTGAAAAGAATTTGTTGGCTGCTTCGTACGCTTTGCTCTCTCTAAATCGCAATGGAGTGAGTCGCCCAATAGATCTGTGATCTCCGGATTTGAACTTCCCGAACTTGACTGTACACAAAGTAGCAACAAACAGTACTAACTCAAATGTTAATGAAAATTTAGATCTTGAACCTTAAGATTATATTTCTCGGCATAGCCTTTACCTTGAGGATTTTGAGATCTGGTCTCTCAGCCTGGCCCAGTGGATGAACGCCAAAGTCATTATTGCTAGAGTCACTCCCTAGTGTCTTATCCACTTCTGTTGGAGTCTGAGATCGCGTCTTTGTATGAACCTTGGTTTCCTCCCTCTCCATGTGGCAAATTTGTCTCCACTGGCTGTTTTAATACCTTGACCACTGGCACTGGCTCTCACTCTCTTGTGATGTGGAGAAGATGGTGGCAGATCTTCCTCCCCAGAAGACGAACTGTCAAAGACTTGAACTGCATCACGATCACCTTCTGTTCTTCCTTCTTGAACTTATTAACATCACGCTCATCAAGATGGCAGGAATCGAGGGAGAAGATATTTCACAAGTAGTTATATCACAAATCGAAAGTTGGAATTGAGAATTTCCTTTATATCTGAAAAAAAGCAAGTGGCCAAAGCCTAAGGCATAATGCTTTGCAAATTCTGGCCAACCTTGCTGCAGCCGCACCTTGCCGTCCCTTTTCTCCAAACCTATTTTCCATGTTGAACCAAAAGGCGGTTTAAGAACCACCGAATTGGATAGAGACTCTCCATATAATCTCACAAACTTTGTGGAAGTTCCTGCATAAATTACAGCTAGCATTTTTCAGATACAGAATTTAGAGAAACCATCAGAGAGTAAAAGAAAAGATATTCAGTTCCTGAAAAAAAAAAAAAAAAAGACTGATTAGGCAATGCGATAAAATTATCACAGCTTAATTACAAGGAAACTCGTCGCACTGTAGTATACAGTCATCTTCCTTGTGGATAAATAGGCATAAAAGTCTTGCAATATGAAGATTATATCAAAGATTACAAAACAAAACAATACCTTTCCAAGAAGTAATTAGACCACAAGTGGCCTCAGATTTTATCTAATAAAATCTGATAATGAATTCCATAGCTGAAATATGAAATCATAACAAAGTGTATGTTTCCTTTCGAAAAAATAAAAGAATAAAAAGTTTATGTAACTAGGTTTCATTCCATTTAGTATGGTTAAATGCATTAAAGAGAACCAAACCAGTTCTTTTCATCCCTCTTTTTCTTTTCCCATTTTTTCATCCCATAAAGAAGTAACAAACTAGCCCAAAAAAAAATGAAAATGAAAAGAAACAATAACAGTAACAAATAATCAAATGAAATCTCTTTAGATACAATACAGAACATGAACATGAACACGTAAAAAAAACAACACCACTTCAGCAAAAAGTTCATAAAAGCTCATCAAAGTAAACACACTATATTATTTTTCATAAAGCTAACATATGATAAAGAAAACAAAAAATATGGTGCAGATTATTTACATTCTTCAGATTACTAGAGTAACATCCTTAGATTATTATCTAAAAAAAGGGCAAAATTTGAGACTATTAAAGCTACAGAAAATAAGAAAGATCACAATATAGAAAGAGATTGCTTACTAGCATCTCTCTCTCAAGAGTTTCTTTGAAAATTATCCTGAAAAAAACAAAACCCATTGGAGGAGGAGCTTGCAGATTCCAGAAGCCATTCCAGAAACAAAATTACAAAGCTTCTCTCTCTCTCCTCTCTCTCTAAAAATGAGGTTCTATTTCTACTCTGGAGTCTTCAGAATACAATCCGGTCAACAATCCTAAGTAAAAAAGAGGACAATCTCTCTCTCTCTCTCTCTCGTCTTCTTCTGTGATAAGATTAAACAAGGTTTTCATCTAATGGGAAGTTTTGCCTAAAATGTGATCTTCTGATTAAACATCGAGAATCACTAAATTAAACAAATCAAACCCTAAACAATTTGGGCGAAACACAGGAAATGAGAAAAGGTACGATTTTTTTTTTGATGAAAGTAGGAAAAGAGCTTACCAGAGTACGTCAATGTCAGGGACTGAAACTCGCCTTAAGCCATTGGTTCTCCGGTCGGTCCCACCCCCACTGGAATCGATTTGGGCGCCATTTTTTCTGCCGGAGAGAGAAATTTCGTGGCGATTTTCCGATGATTCTGATCGCCGTCTAATCGACGCCTGAAATTGGGGGAGAAAAAAAAGGCGCGAAAATAGGGAGACTTGAAGAGACGAGACTACTTACTGACAAAGGCACAGCTGATTTAGGAGGACATTAAACGCTGTGTCGTTTCGATGTTACATTTTTTTTTTTTTTTGGGGTATGATTAAGGAAATTTCTACCTAACGATCTCGTATTTTAAATTGTTTAATACTATTGTTTTTGAAATTTCCGGTAAGACACCTGTTATGAAATCAAATATATAATTACCGTTAATTATGTGTATAATATTATATGACTGGAAAATTATCTTTCACCTATTATAATTTTATATTTTTCACTTATATATATATATATATATTAGAATGAACACTTCAATTAAAATAATTAACTTAAACAATAATTCTCACAAGTAATATTAAATGAGATCCTAATGAAAGAACACGTCAATACTGTTATTATTATTATTGATTATGAAAAGAATACCAACACCAGTAGTGTGAACATAACAATAATTCACATCATGTCTTAAATACTTGGTATGTGTAGGGTCACAATTGATAATCTAGCATCTTCACTTAATCAGTTATTTTTTACCAAAAAAAAAACTATAAGAATTATTAACTTATAGTTAAACAATGATTCTCACAAGTAATATTAAATGAGATCCTAATGAAAGAACACGTCAATACTGTTATTATTATTTTGATTATGAAAAGAATACCAACACCAGTAGTGGAACATAACAATAATTCACATCATGTCTTAATACTTGTATGTGTAGGGTCACAATTGATAATCTAGCATCTTCACTTAAATCAGTTATTTTTGCCAAAAAAAAAAACCATAAGAATTATTAACTTATAGTTAAACAATGATTCTCACAAGTAATATAAATGAGATCCTAATGAAAGAACACGTCAATACTGTACTATTATTATCTTGATTATGAAAAGAATACCAACACCAGTAGTGTGAACATAACAATAATTCACATCATGTCTTAAATACTTGGTATGTGTAGGGTCACAATTGATAATCTAGCATCTTCACTAAATCAGTTATTTTTGCCCAAAAAAAAACCATAAGAATTATTATGCAATATTAATTTTATTATTATTATTAAATCACTTCATTATAAGACTTATATAATTCTATAAATAATTTTGTGATAATTATTATGTGCTATGTTTTTCCTAAAATATTGCAGACAAATTTTATGTATTTCAATTCCACCTTTATAAACACGTTATTTAGTGTAAATTCCTTCCTTTTTTTTTTAAATCAAAATCAAGGACGAGAATTCAAACTGTACACATTTCATAAAATCATAATAACATTACGTTAGATTTTTTTTTTTTTTTTAAAGGACACTAGATAATACCTACAATCACATTTAAATCGGTAAGGTAATTATTTTGGACATTGATATGCTTCAACAAATTCGCTTGTGGTGCTTATCTTTGGTAAACCTCTTAGGGACTGAAATAGTATGTTCAAATAATTCTCAAACAAAAGGCGCACTGAAGGTAAAATTTGTTGTTATAGTTCTACTTTCTAGAAGCTGTAATAATTTGCTCAAATTCTTCAGAAAATTGACTAAACGAAAAATAAATAATTTTCACATGATTCATATGATGATATAGGCTTTATTTGGTATTTGAGTTTAAATTTAACTAAAATTAATTTTTTATTAGATTTTTGTCTTTTTTTTTAAATCAACAAAAATTTTAATTAATTTTTAAAAAATAATTAATTTAACTTAAAAATTTTAACTATAACTAACGATCCAAAGGTAGCATATTGATGATGGGCAAAAGAAAAAGATCTAAAT
This sequence comes from Ficus hispida, assembly GCA_025413025.1. Taxonomy (NCBI): domain Eukaryota; kingdom Viridiplantae; phylum Streptophyta; class Magnoliopsida; order Rosales; family Moraceae; genus Ficus; species Ficus hispida. Next base: position 12,443,154 of record CM046366.1, on the reverse strand, counting down.
TGTAAATTATTATTCAATCTATAAATATTAAAGATAAAGCAGAAACAATAGCAGAGGTCCTTATTATGCCAGTGTACTTTCCAAACTCTAACACATCTTTTCCGTTTTTATCAAGCTCTTTGCATCTTAATTCTTAAGGTTAAAAAAATTATGGCCTCTTCGAGAGTATTTTAAAAATAATTTTGTTTTGAAATAAAATAAAAATAGAATATTTTGTGGATGGTATTGAGTTTTTTTTTTTTTTTTTTTGAAATTGCATTTAGTTGTATTCGTAGAAAGATTAGTTTGAATACAATAAAAAAGTAAATTTATGTTTTTATATGTTTATGAAAATATTTGTTGGGTGTATAAGCTTTAAAAATGAAAACCGAAATAGAAAATAATTAAAAAATGAAAACAATTTTGTTTTCGTTTTTATTTTCTAATTTTGTGCAAAACAAATCGGATTTTAAAACTATCTCCAAAATACCTAATTTGAACCGTGAAATTCCTTTCTTTTTTAATATTTCAAAATAAAAGCTAGTTTTTTTTCTTTTTTAAAATCTAGCTTTTTTTTTTTTTTTGATCGAGAGAAAAGAAGACTCATTTTCTTCTGATTTTTTAAATGAATTTCTTCTGTTTTCTAAAGGAAGGCCCTACAAGTTCTTCAAACTTGATGTACAGATATGTTTACAAAACTTTCTAAAAGATGTTTTTGGTTTTCTAGATTCAAAAATAATTTTGAAAGCGTTTGAATGATCAATCTATCAGAAGAGTTTCTAATCTCCATAAATATTTCCTGTCAAAGCCAAAAAACGTTACTTCTAACAAAGCTCTTCTGAGTAAACTTTGAAACTTGTAATAAAATTTAAATTAGACATTATAAATTTTATATTAACATTTTTATATTATTGGAAAACTTTAAAGATCATTTTGACCTCAAAATCTCATTGGTTTCAAACACTTACTGAAAATCATAACTTTTGTTTTTCTTCTTCTACTAGTTAAAGTAAAAGCAAAAACTCTACCAAACAGATCCGTAATAATTCAATAGCTTTAGGTCACAAATGTTAATTCAGCATATACAAGACAGACACACAACCATCTCACTTTGTGGCAAAATTACATACAATATGTAAATTTGACAAACAGCCTCCTCTCTTTTTTTTTTTTTTTTTTTTTGTTTTTTTTTTTTTTTTTTTGGCTTGAAGACAAACAGCCTCATACTTATTTATACTATTGTCCTTATCAAAACTAATTGAAATTAGAATCAAATTAAACTCAGTTCTGCAAGTATTTTGGAATAAATATCAACAATGAATTTAATTAAGCCAATCACAAAGAATCATAGGACTTTGCTCATAATCCCAGACCCAAAACCACTTTTGACCAACTCCTCATATCTGCCTCCTCCTCAGCTTCATTTTCTTTCTTTTATCCTTTTGAAGGAAAAAAAAACGAACAAAAACAAAAACAAAAAAACAAAACAAAACTATTCGAGGAACTCATTAAAGCTGATGACAGATGTGTTTCCTTTAGATCATGAATTTAAATAGTAAATTTGGATGGAAAATTTTTTAAACAGTATCCAAAAACAATTTCCAGATAATGATCCAAAGGCCCACTTAGCTTTGAGCATCCCTCAAGATGACTGTGTTTGCCCTAACATGGTTATTTGTGCTATGGCTTGCTTAAGATAAAACTTAGACCCAATAAAATATGACCACCACTGTGATGATGAATTGATTGGGTAACAACACTAACTACATCGCTATTGATTGCAAGCATAGCCTAAACCCTAGCGTCTAAACTTTAGCAATAATTCTACATTAACTCCATCATAAGATTTAGAGTTCAAATTCTCGTCCCAAACTCAAAAGAACTAATTACATGGGTTTCGTCTGGAGTTAAATGTCTCCCAATTAGAGACCATAAAATCCTAATTAGATATCACATAGGTAAAAATCCAAACTCAGATAACTATGTGCTTAAATTCATCTTAACCTGGCTCAAGAAAAAAAATTTTCAAAATTGATCGGATCATCAAATGAATATTAGCATTTCCTTTTTCCATTTCTAATTCTTTTTTTTTTTTTTTCCTCCACTCTTTATTTGGATGAAAGGGCAAATAAGATGAAGATTTCCTAGTGGGGTCTCACTCACTGGTCCATTGAAATATTGCATACAATCTCATGACCAAGTACAACTCGAATTTCTTTAACACAAATTGCAATATAGTTTTACCCAAGGAAAAGCCAGCAATCACATTAGAAAGCAAATCACACTAGACACTACCATTCTTAAAAATCTAATACTAGGATTTAAATGTTTTTTCATTAACTATCATGCTAATTCTAAGAATTATGGTAATATTCACAGCCCATTAACTCTGGACCTTAAATCAGTAGCCTAAACGGAATCATATCACATGACAAACTAATCAAATAGCAAACGGAAAGTTAATTAAGATAATGCTGAAACAGAAATGGGACCAACCAAAGTCTAAGAGCATCGGTGACTATTGCAAACCGGTAGAAACCATGTTTAAATCAGCACAGGAGGATGCAAAAAACAGAAGCTATAGCCGAAAAATTCTCAAGTTCAACCATACGAGATAATTCTACTCTTGGCATCGAAAAATTGAAACTTTTAGTACAATCTCTCTTCGAGAATTCTTATTGTTGAGCTCGTAGATGCAGACATCTCCTCGGACTAGAGAGTTCTCCCCCAAAAATTTATAGTACCCTCCACACAGAAAATGTCCTGAGTTGCAATCTAAGAACTGCACGGGCCACGATCTATTCCCTACTTCTAGTCTCACAGTTTGTGGCTTTTGCTCAATGTGTCTCTTGACAAATGAAGCAGGCAAATGCTGCAAAAACGAAGATTATTACAAGGGCATATAAATATTCTTCTTGAAGCATATTGATTTGCACGTAAAATGTAACGTACCAGATTGTATTTACGTGACACGACTGATTTGAAGAAAGGTTTTATTGAATAGAACTTGTTGGCTGCTTTGAAAGCTTCACTCTTCCTAAGAAGCCTTCGAGTCGGCAGCACAACTTTTCGGTTTCCTGAGTTAGACTCTGCGAGCTTGGCTGTAGAAAAAAAATGCAGTCAATAAACAGTGCTTAATCATATGTTAGAAAAACTTTAGATCTTTAATACCTTTAGATTTGCCTTTTTCTCATATGTTACTAAAAATTTAGATCTTGAACCTTAAGATTCATATTTCTCAGCAGAGCCTTTACCTTGAGGATATCGAGATTTGGTCTCTTCAGCCCAGCCCAGTGGATGAATGCCAAAATCATCGCTAGAGTCACTCCCTAGTGTCTTATCCTCTTCAGTTGAAGCTTGAGATCGAGTCCTTGTATGAACCTTCAGTTTCCTCCCTCTCCGTGTGGCAGGTTTGTCTCCACTGGTCGCTTTTATACCTAGACCACTAGCACTGGGTCTCACTCTCTTGTGAGGTGGAGAAGATGGTGGCAGATCTTCCTCCCCAGATGACAAACTGTCAAAGATTTGAACTAAATCATGATCACCTTCTGTTTCTTCCTTCTTGGACTCATTAACATCACGCTCATCAAGATGGGCAGGAATCGAAGGAAAAGGTATCTCACAAGTAGATCTATCACAAATCGAAAGTCGGAATTGTGAATTCCCTTTATATCTGAAAAAAACCAAGTGGCCAAAGCCTAATGCAAAATGCTTTGCAAATTCTGGCCAACCCTGCTGCAGCCACACCATGCCTTTCCTTTTCTTCAAACCTATTTTCCATGTTGAACCAAAGGGCGGTTTAAGAACCACTGAATTGGATAGAGACTCTCCATATAATCTCACAAACATCTGTGGAAGTTTCTGCATAGATCGCAGATAGCATTTTTCAGATACAGAATTTAGAAACCCATCAGAAAGTAAGTTCCCAAAAAAACAAAAACCGGATTAGGCAATGTAATAGAATTATCGCAGCTTAATTACAAGGAAACTTGGAGCACTGTAGTAGAATGTGCGATCTTCCTCGTGGATAAATCAGCATAAAAGTTGTACAATATTGAGATTATATCTAAGATTACAAAGAAAACAATACCTATCCAAGAAGATATTAGACCACAAGTGGCCTCAGATTTTATCTTATTAAAATCCAACTATGAATTCCATAGCTGAAATATGTAATCATAACAAAGTGTATGTTTCCATTCAAAAAAACAAAAAGAACAAGAAGTGTGTGTAACTAGGCTCCGTCCATATAGTATGGTTAAATGCATTTAAGAAAACCAAAAAAGTTCTTTTTATCCCTCATTTTTCCTTTTCCCAGTCTTTCATCCCACAAAGAAAGCACCACAACTAGAAGGAAAAAAAAAAAAAAAAAACTCAAAAACATAGTACTAAACAGGACAACAAAAAACCAAAGAAAACAGTAACAGTAAAACATAAACAACCGAAATCTCTTCTAGCTTGAACCATAGGCTATAAGAAACAGGTGAGATGGTAAAAACTAGATACAACAACAGAACATGAACATAAACCACACCCACTTCAGACATGAGGTCCATAAAAGCTCCATGAAAGACAACATAAAAGTTAACATATGACAAAAAAAAACAAAACAAAACAAAATATGGTGCAGATTATATAACATTCTTTAGATTACTAGAGTAACACTCTTTAGATTAGTATTCAAAAAAATGGAAAAATTTATATTATTAAAGCTATAGAAAATAAGAAAGATCCACAATAAAGGAAGAGATTGCTTACTAGCATCTTTCTCTTGAGAGTTTCTTTGAAAATTATCCTGAAAAAACAAAACCCGTTAGAGGAGGAGACCTGCGGATTCCAAGAAGCCATTGAAGAACCAAAAATTTCAAAGCTTTCTCTCTCTATCTTTCTCTCTCTCTCTCTCTAAAACTGAGGTTCTATTTCTACTCTCGAGTCTTCAGAATACAATCCGGTCAAAAAGCCTCGGTTAAAAAGAGGACATTTCTATTCTCTCTCTTTCTCTCTCTGTCTCTCTTCTGGTAAACATTAAACAAGGGTTTTCATCTAATGGGAAATTTTGCCCAACAATCCAAACCCAGTTTCAGACGAAATCCTCAAAGGTGATCTTCTGATTAAACGTCGAGAATCATTAAATTAAAGAAATGAAACCCTAACCAATTTGGGCGAAACAAGGGAAATGAGAAAAGGTACGATTTTTTTTCCTGATGAAAGTAAGAAAGGAGCTAACCAGAGTACGTCAATGTCAGGGACTGAAGCTCGCTTCCCCCCATTGGTTCTCCGATCGGCCCCACTTCCACAGAAATCCATTTGGGCGCCATTTTTTCTCGCCGGAGAGAAATTTCGTGGCGATTTTCCGATGGTTCTGATCGCTGTCTAATCAACTCCGAAAATTGGGAAAAAAAAAATTTTAAATAAAAGGCGCGAAAATGGTGAGACTCGAAGAGACGAGACTACTTACTGACAAAGTCACAGCTGATTTTGGAGGACATAAAACGTTCTGCCGTTTTGATGTTACATTATTTTTACCTTACCGTGTGCCTAATTATCATGATTTTGGAGGGTTTCCTTTTTCTCTGTCCTTGACCTCTCAAATTTCTCATATTTAGAGTTTCCTTCTACCGCTGCCGCCACCATTGCTGATGAGGGTGATCAGTGTCGGAAGATTCTAGATATGAGTTTCTCGATTAATATAGCCGACAACTTCTGCAGTTTGGGATCCAACGATGCCTTGATGGTCTAATGATAGGTGCAATGATCTCTTACCTCGAGTCGATTATTTTCTTTGAGTTGTGGCATACAACGGAGTGGTTGTTTCATGTGAGGCGAGGATTTTGCGGTCAATATTTTTTTATATTAATGGTTTGTTCTTGTATTTTACTTTTAATTTTGTAATAAATAAGGAAATTGCCCCACCTTCGGTTAGTTTTTGTATGTGTGTTCCGCTTGAGCTATTTTCTAGCAGTATAGGTCTATTGGTTTCGCTAGTATTATGGCTTGACGGAGTTTATTACAGTCCATGTACTGCAAGTGATTGTCTTTCGACTGATCAGAATATTCCATCGATTGTAGATTTTTTAAACAAAAAAAAATTGTACATGCTCGATTTTAGGATTGCTGAGAAATTTGAAGAATTGTTTCATCACCGGGTTTCAGCTTATGTCTTCATCGCTGAGTTTCATCAGATTTACTGATATAATCGGTCTTAGTTAAGGGTTATGTCTCTTGTATCACATGGTTATTTTGTCTTTGTTATTAGTATTTGGATCCCATTTTATCTTGAATGATAATTTCCATTTTAAAAAAAAATTATCATGATTTTGGAGGACATAAAACTTTATATTTTACATTATAGATAGAAAGTGTTGTTTTAAAGATCCAATCTATAATTAATTAGAGTAGTTTTATGTCATCTGTTGTAGATTTTTATTGTGAACATTTATACATTAGATTGTTAAAAATTTAAATACATAGTTATACAATAATTCCTACCAATAGTGCTAAACCTAAAATCGTATCGTAAAATGGCCTATTATTATTGTTAACATCATCATCATCATCGTCATTATTATTGGGTCTTTTTATAGTAAGACCTCTTATTTTGAATTATTTGTAAGATACAATTTTTTTTATCATTAGATTAAATTTAACGATCTGATTTGTAAACATTCACATCAAAATTAACTATAATTATAGATTAGATTGTTAAAAAACTAACCAAACAAAAAAAACTACAGTTTTAATAGTACAAAATAAAAGATCCGATTTTCTTGAACAAAAACTATTGTTATTATTATTTGAACTTGGATGTGGGAAAAAAATACTTTATTAATTAAGAATGAAATCACGATACACTACACACTATATGATATACACTTTGTTATTATTTGTCTTTTAAATCTTCTCCAGTCACATGAAAAACACATATATTAATAATTATTTCTTTTGCTTATGTTTCCTTCTGATGGGTTGGTGCAACAATCATACAGTGCATTCGTGATTTCACTCTTAATTAGTGTATAGTGTATAGTGTATAGTGTATCGTGCATCGTGATTTCACTCTCGTAAGATACAATTTTTTTTTTATCAATAGATTAAATTTAACGGTCTGATTTGTAAACATTCACGTCAAAATTAATTATAATCATAGATTAGATTGTTAAAAAATTAACCAACAGAAAAAACTACAATTTTAATAGTACAAAATAAAAGTTTCGATTTTCTTGAACAAAAACTATTGTTATTATTATTTGAACTTGGACGTGGGAAAAAATACTTTATTAATTAGGAGTAAAATCACGATACACTATACACTATATGATATACACTTTATTAATTAAGAGTGAAATCACGATATACTGTACACTACTATACACTAATCAAGAGTGAAATCACGAATACACTATATGATTGTTGCACCAACCTATCAGAAGGAAACGGAAGCAAAAGAAATAATTATCAATATATATGTTTTTCATGTGACTGAAGAAGATTTTGAAAAAAAAAAAAAAAACAATAATAAGAATAAAAATAAAATTTGGATTTATTTTGAAAACTTTTACTACATTTTCCACAAAAGTTATTTTCGGAAACCATTCCAAAATAACGTTTATTCTGCGTCAAGTCTGATAATAAAAGTGAAAATAAAAAACAGTTTCCAAACATTGTTAAGATGTAAGAAAATGAAATAAACTTGTCTTATCTATTTTATTTTTTAAGGCTTTTACACTCAATAAATAATTTCAACAACATATCCAAGCATAATTGACTTCTATTATATTCAAACCAAACTTCCTAAAAATATAAGTAAACACGATTAAAAAAAAATCTCAACATCATATATAAAACATTTTCATTTTTTATCTCATACTTGGAACAAAATCATTTTCAAAATACTTCCAACCGATCCCTTATTTTTTTGGAAGGATAAATGGCAACAATCATTCTGTGGTTAGAGATGCACTCGGTGTGTCCTTTTCAAACAAAAGACAACAAATTTTATACTATCCTTTGATTTAAACATATATGTGACAGTAATCGGTCCCTACAAGGAAATTGTAGGTTGTGCAATCCCACAATGTTTGAGAATGAATATATATGATGATTCATAAGTAAAGAGACCACCTCTTATTGGTACGAGGTATTTTATGGTGAATTCAAGAGTAAAACCATGAGTGCATAAGGCCCAAAGCGGACGATATCATACCAAAGGGAAGTATGACTCGATACAAATGATATCAGAGCCTATATCCAACCAGAAGTGTGGCCAACAAGGATGTTGGGTCTCAATAGGTGGGGTGATTGTAACAGTCATCAGTCCCTATAAGTAAATGATAAGCTATGCAATCCCACATCACTTGGGAATAAATATATATGATGGTTCATAAGTAAAGATACCACTTTTTATTGGTACGAGAACTTTTGGGGTGAGTCCAATAGTAAATTTGTAAGGGCACGAGTTTCAAAACGAACAATATCATACCAAAAGCAGATATCGTTATAATATAACTTGATACATTAAAACAAGAAATTTGTCAAAGTGAGAACATTAAAAATTAAAATTATGAGATTTATTATTATTTTTTTTTGCAAAAAGCTTGCTTTGGAGATTGTGTGGCAAGAAAACCTCACTAAAATCTAGTATTTGGCTCGGATTGTCGGAAATCATTTATGATTGACTCTCGCATAAATCTTTCACACGCACCAAAAAAAAAATAATCCCAAGTACGTTTCTATAATTACAATCATCATTACAAGTCTATTTCTCTTTTAGGAAGAACTGTTATTACAAAGCGGCTAATTTTTAAATGTGATCAACTTTCTAAAACATGGGCCTATCGAAAAAAAAAAAAAAAAAACATGGAACTCTAAGAAGAAAAAGAATAAATAAGAGTATGAATGATTGTAACATGTCCTCATCTTGATGTGTATACTTTAATGGTCTTCTTTTGAAGGCATAATGCTGTCACTGCAATTTTGCTCCACTCATAACTAGCCACTAATAAGAGAAAAATAAAACCAACTATTATCTGAATATATAATATAAATTTAGACAAAAATATTTGGATAAAGTAATGAGTGGCCAAACATTAGGATATATAAATATATATAAATGTCTCAATTCTAAAATAAAATAAAATAAATGAGAGAAAATTACCCAAAAAACTACCTTTTTTACATCTATTGTATAACATAATCCAAACTTCCTCATTTTCATCAACATGACATAAACGTTAGTTTACTTTGGTTTAATTTTATATCATTGTGGTCTAATGTTACTCTTTTGTGTTATGTTGGTGCAATGGTCTTTAAGTTTATGTCATTCATGTACTTTCCTTTGAAGTCTTACGGTTGTAATATTATATTTAGAAACTTAAAACAATTAATTAATTTATGTGTAAGTTTTTATTTAAAATATTGTAACATGATACTATTTAAAATTATTAGTGCAAATGATGAATATTACTGGAAAATCTTAAATTAGAATCAACTGATTATTATAAAATTATATTAGACATAAGACAATGTGTATACGCATATATAAGAGAGAGTTGCGACATACCATATCATAGTTAGATATGACAAGGATGAAAATGTTTACAACATCGTTGACATTTTCACGACATTATCCATATTTTGAAGTCTCAACATGGATAAGAAGGGAATGATATTTCTTCCCGGAGTATTTGTCAAATGTCTATAATATCAAAAATATCCGTGAATATCCGTAAATATCCAGATATTTTTGGATGTTTCCATAAAATGTCCAAAAACTTGAGGAAAAATTTTTTTTTTTTCAAAAATTTCAATTTCATCACACATTTAATTTTTTTTAATATGAATAAAATGTGATAAAATCATTGGAAGATAGCAGGTGAGGGTATTAGGTGATTGTAGTATATAAGAAAACATGATACAACTCAAATGAGTAAAACTGATGAGGATCCGCCTTGAGTTTTAATTTCATAAGCTTAAATCAAGTTCATATGGTTATAAATTTTTTAATGGTTTTCAAATGGTGTCTAGTTTAGAAGTACAAAATCAAGACGTTATTTTCGATATATTGTATATACTCCATCATAAATTGATATAGAAGTTATTACATACCCATCAAGATTACTCATCAAATTATTAAAAATATCCAATTTATGGGATTAATAGTTGGTAGAGGCCAAAAAACATACATGTGATATATTAATAATTACCTTCAAAATCATTCAAAAGTAATATCTTAACAAATGTATTATTTATATTAAATCAGAATCGACACATATCCAATGTTCTCCAATATGCTAGAAACTCTTTTTGGATTAAGCACACTCGAAAATTTATATATACTATTTTTATGTTTGACATTTAATTTTTATGTATCATGTTACATTGTACTATTATACAATACGTAATATTATATTCAAATTACAATCAATGCTTAATTATTATATTTTATTATTAATTTATGCTATGTGGCTCTCATATTTGATTAAAAAATATATTATTTTTGTTATAAAATTAATTCAAATTATGTAATATTGATTGTTTTGATATTTTGTAAAGTTTCAAAGAAAATTATAAGTTTTTCTTTGAATATCTATTTTTTTCCCAAATATTCGTTGACATCGACATTTTCGTCGATATTATCCGTGGATCAAAACCTCGACAACTTCATCGATGTCAACATTTTTCATCGTTGGATAGGACTAGTGGGGGAAGTCTAAAATGTTATGTTAAGACTCAAAATTTTTTGGAACATTTAATAGGGTGTGGACAAAAGACAAGCCAAAAAATAAAGTTAGACATGTCCTTCTTTTGAGGGAAAAGTAAAAAACCAATTTTCAGTTAAAACCAAGCATATTTTCCTTTTTTTTTTTTAATTTTAATTGACTCAAAACTAAACTACCTAGTGATAAATGTATACATGATCACATTAACTGTAACATAGATACAATTCACTCAAAGCATTATGACTGCTATTTGGTGGCTGAACCTTTTTCCTCCTTTTTTTTTTTTTTAATAATTTAAGAGGCTGAGCAATGTGCTAAAAAAAATGACTCCTACTTTGTAATGACCTATGAAATTGACCATTTTCTTTTTAATGACCTCATCTGATTTTTGGAAAATATCAATATAATGCGTATTCATGTTAATGTTGCATTTATCAATATAAAAAACATCATTTCATTCTATACTTTTAATATATAATGTTAGCTTTATCTTTTGTCATTTTGTTACACTCTGAAACTAGTTAAAATAAATTTTTAGTATTTAAATAATTTAAAAATAAAAATACTTTAATAATTAGATAACAAGTCAAGACATCAATTAATAAAATTTAAATACTAAAATTGATATTAGATATATTTAGTGGTAAATTTACTATCAAGTTTGTTATATAACAAATTTGACATGAAAAATAGCACTTCATTAAAATTTTTTTAATCAAAAACCAAAATTTACTGTTGCACATCAATCTACATCATCTCCAATATAATGTTTAATTATTGGGCTAATAGTAAACTTTGTCATTTGGATTAGAAAAGTACCCTATAACTTGTGCTATCCTTCATACCAAATTTGTTATATGTTAAAATTTGTGACAAATTTATCACATGGTATAATCAATGTCAAAATTTTCATATAATAAATTTTGAAATAAATTTACCACAAATTATAATCAGTAATAAATTAAACATTTGATTATCATTGTTATTGTCTTTATTTTTTTGTAGTTATTATGAAAATTTTAATCAATAAATTACTTAAATATTAAAAATGTACTTATGCTAGCTCCAAAACGTAATAATAATGAAGAAAAATATAAGTATTACATTATGCATTAGAATATAAAATAAAACAATATTATTTTTCATACTGTTTTACTTAACACTAATTATATAGTATACATTTTATGTATGTGAAATAGATAAATAAAACAAACAAAAAAATAAAGTGACGATGATGCTATTATTATGTGACGATGACGTGAACATCATGTAATAATGACGTGATCATCACGTGATAAATAAAAAAGAGACCATTAACTCTTTTAAAGAGTTATACAAAACAAACTCAAATAACACAGGCCAAGTACACATTGCCATTGCTCTTTCCAAAACGGCTAAACGACATCTTTTTGTTGAGAATCTTTACAAACGAACGACATGTTGCTTGCTTGCTTTTATTATTATAATTTTTTTTTAAAAAAAAACTTGCTTGCTTTATAAAAAAATATTTTGCTTTAATTATTATTTCATTTCATTTCACCTTTACATGAAGGAGAGGATTTCTCGTGCAATCTGAGATTTCGCCAAGTGGGCCCCACATCACTCTCTCTCTCTCTAAATAGCTTACCGTTTGTGTCTGACAACATTTCAAGTTTCGACCGTTACAAATAAACAATTCAAAAAACCTTTCAATTGAAAAAAAAAAAAAAAAAAAAAGACCCCAACAACTCTCCACTTTTTGCTTCTTCCACTCCACTTTCTCAGCCTAACACTCAAACCACCACAGTAAACGGTACCGGAGGCCCAATGGGCAACAAGCAGAAATTGGAGTGCCCCAAAATCCAAAATTCAGCTTCAAAAACCATATTTCTCCCGCTTCACTACCAACCGTCCATTCCTCTCAATCCAACGGCCCAGATTCCATCCACAATTAATACCCAGATCACACTTGCGATCTTTGATCTCTCTTCTCATTTCAGCTTCTTCACCATACTCTCACTCCTGCACATTTTCTCAGCCGATTAAATTTTCCGGGGAAGAAAAAAAAGAGAAAAGAAAAGTCTGAAACTTTCCAGCTCCTTGAGCAGTTTCCTCATCTGGGTCTGCGAGAAAATTTTCTGGGCATGCTTGGATAGCGAGAAAATAACAGAGAAACAAATAAAGAAACATAGAATGCCCGTTTCAACTCGGTCTCAGATCTTTCACCATGAACAGAACCAAGAAGAACAGAATCTCAATCCCATAAGAAACCCACACCATGGATTGAAGGAAAAGATGAGAGCTTTGACTCTTTTATACGAGCAACAAAAGCGAGCCTCTTTAGCTCTCAAGAACCAACCTTTTTCTTCTTCAAATCCAAATGAAAAAGAACAAGAAGAAGATGAAGGAGATTCAGAGCAACGTTTCACCACCCACCCGAGTGTTGACCTTCTGGGTTCTTGCCAAAACGAGGAGACGAAGAAGAAGAAGCGGAAGGAACCGACAGCGAATTCGGGTGCGAAAAAGGTAATGACAGAGACTAATTCAGTCCTTTTTCCCAATTCCATGGTCACAAGAACCTACATTTTGCCTCATCCTCCAATTCATGATGAAGCCAAGGAGAATCTTGCGACGGACGGCGGTGATCGGATCCTGAGCTTCGCCACCGCGGGCCCAAGAAAGGCTGCGGTGACGAGGCAGGCGAGTGTGGTGGCGAGGAAGCTCTCGCTGGGGAATTTGGAGAAGAAGTGTAATTTTAGTAATGTTCATGAATTGGAAGGGGTTTTGGGGAAGTCATCAGGTGTTGGAGAGAGCAGGATTTTGGTGTTCGTGCGGCTTAGGCCGATGGCGAAGAAGGAGAAGGAGGCGGGTTCTCGGTGTTGCGTGAGGATTGTGAATCGGAGAGATGTTTATCTAACGGAGTTTGCAAACGACAATGATTATCTGAGGCTGAAGAGGCTTCGCGGGAGGCATTTCACCTTTGATGCCTCTTTTCCGGACACCACTTCTCAGCAAGAAGTTTACTCCACCACGTGAGTACATTTTATAATAGATTCTCGAAAATTTTTTTGGCGAATTGATGAAAAGATTTAGAGTTTGTGTGAATTCTGAACCTTGGTTGTTGTGATCAAATTGTTACTGTTTTTGTTTTTGGTCCGAGTTTTTGTGTTTGATTGGTCAATCCCATTTGGACTAATCTTCAAAAATGTTCAACTTTGTGTTGAATAAAGGCTGTGTGATCAAATTTTAAACATTTATGTTGAAGTGTTTGTGTTTGCTTGAGTCTTACCATTTGGAAAAAAATAGGAAAGGAAAACTATTGAAGTAAGAGCAAACTAAAAAAATCATTTTGGTTTGTTGGAAATCAAAACTAAAAAATGTTTCAACTTTCTTACTTCTCTATGGTGACCTTGTTGTTTGCATTTTCTCGCCAACCAAATAAATGAATGAGATTATCTACTGCTAACTGCTAAGTCAGTCCCAAGAAATATTTTCTGAACAAGCTGAGTTGTGTGTTTTCTATGCTTCAAACAAATAAAATCAAAATAGTACTTCCCATTATTAATGGTAAACTTTGATAGAACAATAGTGTACTTCCATTGAACTTTCAGAACTGCGGAGCTCGTGGAAGCAGTTCTGCAAGGGAGGAACGGATCGGTTTTCTGCTACGGGGCCACGGGAGCTGGGAAAACCTACACTATGCTGGGTACTTTGGAGAATCCAGGAGTGATGGTTTTGGCAATTAAGGATCTATTCAGCAAAGTTAGGCAAAGAAGTTGTGACGGAAACCATGTAGTTCATCTTTCCTATCTTGAGGTCTATAACGAAACCGTCAGGGATCTGATTTCACCCGGAAGGCCTTTGGTCCTAAGAGAAGACAAACAGGTCTGCATTTTTAATCCCGTGTATCACATTGCATCGGTCGTTACTTGTTCGATTAGGCAAATATATTTGCATTGATAAAATTTTCTTTCGAAATCTTGGATTAGTGTTATCCTCATTGTGTTGATCGAGAGAAGTTTGTCCAATGATTGTTGTAGGGGATCGTGGCAGCAGGTCTTACACAATACAGAGCTTACTCGACGGATGAAGTAATTTCCAAAAATTTCTCTCACTAACTTTCATAGATTACTTGATGGGAGTGGATGTATAACTTGGTTTTCTTTGTGTTGTGACAGGTGATGGCATTGCTCCAACAGGGAAATCGAAACCGCACCACGGAACCAACTAGGGCCAATGAAACTTCTTCGCGTTCGCATGCCATCCTGCAGGTATTGCAGACATGGAAATGAGGTTTACACCGTCCTTAGAATTACTCAAGTCCAAGTCATATTTTTCCTTTGATTTCCAGGTTGTGGTTCAATACCGAGTAAGAGATGATACAATGAACGTAGTGAACCGAGTGGGGAAGCTCTCGTTGATCGATCTTGCTGGGTCAGAAAGAGCACTTGCCACAGACCAAAGAACACTTCGATCTCTTGAGGGTGCGAACATCAATCGGTCACTCCTAGCGCTGAGCAGCTGCATCAACGCCCTTGTCGAGGGCAAGAAGCACATTCCGTACAGAAACTCTAAGCTCACTCAGCTTCTCAAGGACTCGCTCGGAGGCGCTTGTAACACTGTAATGATAGCCAATATCAGTCCAAGCAATCTCTCGTTTGGTGAAACCCAAAACACGCTTCATTGGGCTGATCGCGCCAAGGAAATCAGGACTAAGGTCGATCCTCATAACTTTCATTCTTGACCTGATTTCATTTTCACATTTAAAGATTCTGATAAACATTCTTGAACTTCTACAGCGGGCTTGCGAGGTGAATGAGGAAATACAGCCAGTGCCTGAATCCGAAACTGATCAGGCCAAGCTATTGCTCGAATTGCAAAAGGAGAATCGTGATTTGAGAGTGCAATTGGCCCGCCAGCAACGAAAGCTCATCACACTTCAAGCTCAGTCCTTGGCTCAAACATCTCTCCAACACCTTCTTCGGTCACCTCTATGATGACTCCTCCATCCACTGCCCACCCAACCGAGAAAAGAAGACCAAGGTCCACTTTCTTAGGTGGGACATGTTTCACTCCAGAGTCGAGGAAAAGAGTTTGTGCCGACGAAGCAGTTAGAGAGCTTCAGACGACTGTCAAGGCATTAGAGGCCCAAATCGAGAGAATGAAGAAAGATCACACGTTGCAGATAAAGAAAAAGGATGAGCTCATTCGTGAGCTTTCGCGGCAGAGTGACAAACCTTTAGAAGGCATGTCAACGCGAGGCACGAAAAGGATAGTGACAAGAGCTAGTTTGAGGCCTAAGGAGCCAATGACCGGCGAGATAAAGAGCCCGAGTCACCGGTTTCGTTCACCAGTCCCGACAGCTAAGAAACGGAGCATCTGGGACATAACAACAGCTAACAGTCCGTCCATCAGCACACTAAATGGAAGAAAAACCAGAAGCCATGTTGCTTCTGAATCCGGTGCTGCTCCTTCCATGCTACTTCAGGTAGCCTAAATTTTTTTTTTCTTTCTTTTATTTAAAAGAAAATTATTTTTTTCCTTGTTCTATGATTGATACATTTTTGCATATCCATGTTTTCCGTTTGTGTCGTTACACGATTCAGCCAGGATTTGCTCGACAGAAGCCCGAGCGCATACGGTAACAACACCGGGACATATAAGAGGAAGGAAAAGAGAAGTGTAAGAAATTTAACTTACTATTACTTTTAGGCATAATGGTTTAATATGTGAAATTCTTGTTCCTCGCTAACCATATTTTCTTCTGCTTGAGCCTGGTGTTCTTTAATACATATATATATATATATGTATGTATGTATGTATGCATACATAATCATTTAAGCCTGAAATTTGAGATTCCATTTTTTATTGTTTAACCCTTTCACATAAGGATTTCTGCTATGAAGCCAGTTTCATTATGTGTTGATTTTTTTTTCTTCGTTTTTTGGTAGAAATTGCAGATTATTCAATTGCAATCTCTGCTTGTACTACTATTTATTGACCATTCTATACATAAGTTCTTCTTTCATTTATTCATACCAATTTTCTTGTCCTTATTATTCAAACAAGCTTTTGTAACTCAGAACCTTAAAATGGCTGATTTTGGTAAAATTGAGAAACGGATATCAGAACTCAGATTATTATTATTATTATTTTTTTTTTCCCAGTAGGAACATATGAGACATTAGTAGGAAACAAACAAAAGATAATCGAGGTAGATCATGTGGTAAGTAATAAGCAAATCTGAACCGTCAACTATGATGAGAAACACCAGAGTCCATGATCCAATTGCCGGTTGACGAAGTTTTAGTCAGTTGCGTGATTGGTTGCGGGACAATGTGCATGGAGGTTCAGAAAATTTGTTAACATCTTTTCGCATCATAACGATGTTTAGTGTTTACTGCCTTCTCTGTAGATTCAAAACCGCAACCATTCAATCTTAACCCGTTTTTTGCCAACATGGTCACGGTGCTATAAAAAAAAATTTAAGAAATTTTTCCTCAAACTCCATCCAAACCGTCCCACGCCAATCATGGACACCGGTGCTTCTCGTCATGTTTCTTCTACCCGCGAGACGGAATCGGCGTGAGTGATCTCTATGAATGGCCAAACTCCGAGCACAATAATGAAAAGGCAGACCATTGGCCTCACAACTGGTTTGTTTGAGTTCAAAAGCTTCACAGGTGTTTGGCATGTGGGACTAGTAGTAATGTCATTTGAGCGAACACTTGCGTTTGCGAGTGACTGAGTGAAAACTTTGGTATACAGGAACAAGCTTGTGACAGACGCTAAAGGTATTTTACAAAAAAATAGCAAAGATTAATTGGTATCAACAATTAATCCAGAAATATATATATTAAATAATTTATTGGGTTAATTTTTTTATGCAATACTAATTAAAAGAAAACGAGAAAAAAAATTTTAACCCTTAAAAATGAAAGAATTTAATGTGAATACTCATAGATCCAACCATTAAAATTTAATTTGACGAAAACTTGCTTTACCATATGATAAAGTACAATTTTTATCATTAAAAACCCTCATAATTAGACCATGCCCTGAGATTTGATAAAAGAAAGGTGTAGTAGCGATTAATACATTGTAATTAGATAAGTTATTAGGAATATGATGAAACAAAAGACCAAGGAAAGAGAGAAGAATGCATCAAAAATATAGGTACTACACCAAACGCAAGTGGTTGTTTCTTGTTATAAGTAAATGTAATGAAAAGACCTCAGAATTTTTTTTTTTTTTAAATTAAGATTACATTGGTTTTGATTTTTTTATGTAATATTGAATTAAATTACTATAATATTGATCGACAACTATGATTTGTGTTCTATAATTACTTGTGGTAAATAGAAAAAAAAAATAGAGTAATGTTAATTGTGAAATTATAGAGTAATGTTAATTGTGAAATTTTTTTCAATATAATTTTTTTCAATTATATTTGTCTCATATTTGATTGTGGACTCTCCAAAAAGTTATCAACTTATATGGTCTAAAGTGACATGGCTTCAATTAGTGCACATACGTTTCAAAGTGGACAAGGGACTAGAAAACACTATGATACTTTAGGTGTTGTGAATGTCACATTTCACCAATTCTTTTTTCTTTTTTCCGAACAAGAAAAGGATAAGTGGTCCATCTCATCTCATGTCCTTGCATAATGTCATTTTGATATTCTGTTAATATATAAAATATAAACGAGACTCTTCAATTTGTATAAATATTTTAACATCCATACAATCAATCACATAATCTACTATTTCATATCTCTAACGATAAAAGAGTCACAAAGTAAATCATATATTACTATGCATCACTATCGGTATAAAACTATATATCTCTCAATCTCACATCGGAATCATTTTAATTAAAACCTAATGTGTATTCCACACACGTGCTCATGCTGCCTCATCGCCCACACAAGCATTGCAAAGAAGAAAAATGGAATTTAATGCCCGATGGCCAAAAAAAAAAAACAAAAAAAACAAAACATCAAAAAATTAATTGCATAGAGTAAGATGATGTGTTTTGCATCAGCAAGGTACCAAACAACCAGGCACGCCAGCAAACTGCGACCGATGACAAATTTTCCTTCAACATTTTAACCCTGGTTTTGAATTATAGATGTACAAGTAAATTTAAATTTTATGCGAGAAAATATTATTAAAAAAAACTTTTAAATAGAACTTAAAAACAGTCCAATACTGTGATTCAGCCTCCAAAATTTAATTTCCTTTTCATTTTTCTCTCTAAATTTTAAAAATTTTATTTTATCTCTCGAATTTTGATTTAATCTCATGAATATTACACAGTATGTTATATACATATTTATTCACTAAGTATTTAATAGAAAATATATATATATAAACTATACTATTTCAAAACTCAATGTAAATTTCCTCAACATAGATATAAATTCAGAAATATAGCTATTATACCTTATGAAAGCAAACTAAAGACAAAAGAATATCCAAACTCCGAAAATAACCAACAAAAGTTTCAGAAGCATACCAAATTAATACAAAATGAACCAAACTCTTAAAAATTTAATCCAAAAGCTAAAATAAGAAACTAGTTTTCAAATTAAAACATAATGATATATGGTTATCGGAGTGGGGTAGGATGGGTGGTGCTTCTCCTGCCCCCCGCCCCACTCTCGGCTGGAGATATTATCAACTCTATATCCGTCCTCATTATTATTGAAAGAGAGATTCAAATAGTAATTTTGAAAAAAATAATAATAATAAATATAGTATTTTTAAACATAGCAATGAAGAGCACAATCAGATTTATGATCATATATAATAAAAAAATACTCTTCCTCCTTCCTTCCCTGTCTCTCCTCCTGTCTCTCTCTCCCCCTAACTTGAAATTGTTACGTCATCATGTCGTTGGACCGAGCATGTGTCCATCAACAGACCTTGTAGTTGGGTTTTGTTCATGAAGGCGAGGGCGGTCCAGTGATCTTTGCCATGGCGGCCTCGCAAACTTATCCGTGGAGGTTGTCATCTCTGCAGAAGTCAACTTAGGAAAAAAAGCATATTGTTATTTACCGTAAATCTTTATTATTAGAAAATTCAGATATTTACTTGTAAAAACATGCTATAATTTATCACTTTTAAAACATATTTAAATTTCAAAAGTATATAAGATATGCTATATGCTAAAATTTCTTTTAAAGACCCCAAACTGCCTCAAATAGGGGTGGATACTCACGAAGGTAAAAATATCATCCCTAACTAATAGCACTAACATGAGATCACATGGGCCGGGCTAATAATCTGGCCTCCACTGTTAGCCGTTTGTGTTTGGCCCCATTTGTGTTATGATCACCCAAACAATGCTTATGGCCCATTAGCCGAATTCCGAATCATTGGTTAACTATTTATGACAACAATCATTAGACTCAATTGTACAAATCATTAAGATTGATTGTCAAGACATAAACCCACTAACACTAATTATTTTTTTAGCATGTTGCATTTAGTATTTAGCCACTAATCCATATAAAACGATAATAATACGGCCTAAAGTTAGCTCTTTTTCTTGGTAGAAGCCTAAAGGTTAGCTAGACCTATTTAAGCACTTCAATATTTGTCCAATTGTTTCCCTCCACTAGTCCATTGTCAAAAAAAATAATAATAAAATAAAAATAAAATACAACTATAATTGCAAAGCCAGAATTAATCAGGAGCGTGCCCAAAAAAAGGAAAAAATTTAAATGATCTAAAAACATTAAATTAAAAAAAAAACCTTAATTGGTTGTTAGTAAGGTATGCTTTTGCACATGACATTTTTTTTAAAGAAAAGATATAATGCTTGCTTTTTTTTTTTTTTTTTTTTTTTTTTTTTTATAATGACAAGGTCTTGTTGTGTTTTGCTGAAGGCTTACAACAAGTGGTCTATTAATCACTATTAGTTAGTGCATTTTGGTGCAAAGAGGTTGACAGTGCTCGTTTTTTATTATTATTATTATTTGTATAGAGTCGTTTGGCCCGTAATTTCTTGTAAAAGAACTAGAATTTACATGAAAGTCATGCTGAAAGGCTCTGCAAAATCTCAGTTCGGTCCCAAATTAAGGGATGGAGAGTGGGGACACCACTCTTTATAGAAATAAAGAATGGTAATCAGGGATGGCAGTGGCGATGGCCCCTAGCTTTCCTCTATATGTTCTAAAGTTTAATACTCACTAAAAACTAATAATAAAAGTACACACACAAGGATAGAAGGATTGACAAAGGACGGTGACGTCTTTTTTAGCCTCTTCTTTCGTCCATCCAGAATCAAATCCCATGGAACCCCCCACTCCAACTTTGGTTGTGGTAGCATTGGGTAGTGACATTCTAAGTAGCGTCCGGATTGACGATGAAGAGGCTGGGTCAGAGGCCTATCTCTTTCTTATCATACCAGGGAAGTTGATCCCACCTATGAGTTGAAATTGAGATGGTGATGGGACCATTACCAAAGTCTTTTTTATTTAGTAAAAAAAAACTAATAATAAAAGTGACTAGCAAGTGATTGATAAGGTCTTCTCTTGAACCAAGTAGGGACAGAGTCACCCATGATTGAATGGGAGCTTCCGTCCCTAGTGATATATATATATATATTTTTTTTTTTCTCAACTTTATTTGTACAAAATTTATATTTTGTTCCATCTTTACCCCCATTAAAATTGATTATTCCTATATAAGTTCTTTCTAAAATTTTATCACGTCTTCACTAAAACAATAAACCGGTGTGTCTCTCGAGCCAAAGCTGTTCTTCTCTAGTTAATAGAAGTTAATAAAAGGAGTCTAAGAAAAACGCTTGCACTTATAAAGATTTGCAAAATAATAGACCAACGGCTCTAGACAACTTTGAATGTTTAAGGGTTTTCTAAGCATTGTACCAAGAAAGCACTTTAACTCTCTCTCTCTCTCTCTCTCTCTCTAGTGTTTTTTATGGTTTTTTATTTTTGACAAAATATAAATTTATAGAACATAAAGAGGAAAGAAAGATTGGCATTTATTGGAAAAATAATGGTAGAAAAGCAAAGATTGGCCTAACTTTAAGACAAGTAGAGCAGGCAACTTTTGAATCTTTTGAAGAATGATGAGTAGATGATCAAAAATACAAAAACAAAACCCAAAAAAAAAAAAACACTCCTCGGTTAATGTGATAAGCTAATCCTGATCAGATCAGAGGGTGTTTTTTTTTTTTTTTTTGGTATGTGTTTTTGTCCCTGCTGTGTCCCACACACACACTCTGCCCTCTCCTGTCTGCACTGCTTGACATTCCTTTTTCTGCTTTGATGTTGCAGTCTCAAAGAAGAGAAGAGAAAGGGCGTGCTTAGTGAAGCCTTGGAATTAGCAGAGGGTTTGGATTCTGGCAATGAAGCATATGTATATATTATATATATATATATATATATATATAAACTACATGAGCTTTGAATGGCACTAAAATACGACGGTGACATATTTTTACTTCCTTTAGAAATTTTAAGCGGTTTTTTTAGAACCGTGCTTTGTCTTCGTGTTTTCTACACATACATTTGATGTCAATCTACATCGGTCTAAAAACTTCTAAATCTAATAAACAAAACATGTGAAAGGATTAAGAAAATTACAATATCACAACTATATCAGATTTAACTTATAGATCGAAGCTAACGCGTCTTTATTTATAATGTAAAGATGGAAGATACAAAACAGATGAAAAAAAAAAATCTATCGAACGAAGAGAATCTTGAGACCTTCCTCTCCAATGGAAAGAACACTGAAGTTTGTGAGATATGGTCTTTTTTTTTCAATTTCTTTTTTTTTAATCTTATTACATTTTTTTTCTGTTATAATATAGGGAATTATGTGATAAGATGTAAGAAAAAGTTATAATAAGTGGGATATGCTTCTAAACCATTACATTTTTAATTCGATTTTGTTAGCTATGTTAATCTCCTTGATTAAGCACTAGAAGCTAAGTAGTCTCTACTATAAAATTTTCTATGAATATTTAAAAATTCATTATATAAGACTCCCAAAAAAAAAAAGTTTATATATAATCATTGGATCATAAATAGTTTTTTTTTTTTTTCCTTTTCTTTTTGACTTTAAAGATGTCATTTGAATTTACTAGTATTAGATTAAGAGATGGTGGGCTACAAGTTAAGAGGCACAGCTATAAAATAAAATAAAAAATAAAATAAAAAAAGTTGTAGTAACAGTGGTGATAGTCTAATAAGTTGAGCAGAATTTACCAAAAAAAAAAAAAAAGGAAAAAAAAGTTCAGCGGAGAGAATCAAAACACCATGGTTAAAGACATTCCTCATGGTTTGAAAGTACCCAAAAAACCAGAGGAAATTAAAAAAAAAAAAAAAAGGTTAAGGAGTGAGAGAGGCAAAAGCAGTCAACAAAATGGAAAAAGCTAAATTCTGCTGTCAGGAATTGGGTTTGCATTTCCCTTTTGTAATTTGCTTTTGATGACTTCTATGATTATTTTTTCTACAAAAAAAAAAATGCTCTTGGGATCATTTCCTACACAAAAATATGTATATACATATATATATATATATATCACAAAAGCAATGATTGGAACACCCTTAAGTAACTTTTAGACCAAATGCCGAAATTTTTTTAATATCAGATGGATGTATGTAATGTATGTGTGAAACATGATTGCCCATAAGATCCAAACCTATACAGGGAAAGAAAATAAATGGCCAAGTAAAGAAGAGACAATTTCAGCCCCCAAAAAAAAAAAAAAGGTAAAGAAGAGACAATGAACATATCATTGAAGTAGTGGTCCATGGCACAGAGAGACGGAAAAAAAAAAAAAACAAAAAAAAAAAAGGAACAAGGTTGCAACATTTTGTAATTACATTCGCAAAAGATTTGTATTATCACTTGGTAGAATATATTTTCTGCTCGTCTCAATAAATAGATATATGTACATATATAAATATGATATAAAGCACAATGGTTGATATAGAAACAGAATTAGAAACTACCCAATTGTGAAAGTAAATTCCTTAGTACAACCAACCAACTGTAGAGTGAAATAAACAGAATTTCATGGACTAAGCAGACAGAAACCAAAGATGAAAATGGATAAATTTACAGTATATTGACAAAGGAAGTAGCAGAGTGAGAGCCAAATGAACAAGAAGCACCCAAAAACAGATACAAGTAAGACTCTTACACAAGTTTGAAATCGGTCCTAAGATTCTTATACAAGTTTGAAATTGGTCCATCCATTTGTCCTCATCCATATTGAAAAATAAATCCACACTAACTTTGAACACTGTGTAATATATTTATTTATTTATATTTTGTATATAAAAGAGAAAATAAATTAACCAAAATGCAAAGACAGTCATGATTGCATTGGCCCTCTTTTGTCTCATAATCACTTAATAAAGGATTCGAAAAAAAAACTGTACATATACACCTTACACTCCCCATGACCCCACCAACCATCATGTTGTAATGTATTGCCCTCCACCTAAACTATCAAATTACAATAACCCCACTAAACCATTTTTCTCCAAATATCCCCAAAAAAAAAAAAAATGAAAGTTAAAAATTACACCCCAAAAAAGAAGTAAAAAAAAGTAAAAAGTAATACTTGGATACAACTCTAGTACTCCTCAAACCTTGGTGATTGAAGAGCTAAAACAAGTATCTCCCCACCCCCAAAATGGAAAATTGAACTAAAATTTCATGACCAACTCAAACTCTAAGCAAATAGATACTAAGTTCAGGAGCACCATTGCTGTCGGGGTTCATCATGTAGAACGCCTCGGAATCTCTTGACCCGACAATTCTCTCAAATTTAGCCCTCATGTACATGAGCTCACCGCCACCGCCGCCGGCGCCGGCGATATCGGAGGCAGCAGGTTCGTCATCAGGCAAGACACCAGCGCCCATGGAGATGGGCTCGACAGCCTTGAGAATCTTCCACTCCTTGGGCCCACACTCCCTCCTGGTGGCGAATCCACACTTCTTCCCATTGCAATAAGTCCTCCAAACGGGCTCCTCCAACAACCTTAAACCCTGTCCCTTCTTCCTCCTCTTCTCGTCCTCCTCCTTCGCCTTGTCACACTCCAGGGCGATCCTGACCAGCCCGGACGCCATTTCCTTTACCAGACCGCTGATGGGCGTGGCCAGCTCGATCAGAAATGCCGGCTGCGAGTTCGGGTCCTTTTGGAGCACGAAATGGACATGGCCACGCCTGGAGCCGAAAAGGGTCCCGACCACTCTTGGCCCTAGACCCAAGGGTAGGCTCGATCGGTTCCTCCCGAAGGCGGTCAGTACGGATCGGAGCCTTGCAACGGCTACTTGTGGAAGCTTCCTTCTAGAAGTTTCTGGTCCAGAGACACCCTCTTTGTCGGTATTCTTCTTCTCAGGCTCTTTGTTGTTGTTGTTGTCGTCTGAGGTGTTTTTTGAGGAGGAAGAGGACTTTAAGGTTGGGAAAACTTCATGGTCATGATCCGAATCATCTTCTTCATTTCCGACCTTTTTGGTCCAGTAGAAGTGTCGCTTGGAGGAGGAGGAGTCCTGGGTTGTTTTTGGTGTTGCCATGACTGTTCTCATCTGGGGAGGAAAAGTCAAGCTCTTAGAGAGAGAAAGAAGAGAGAGAGAGAGAGAGGGTGAGAGAGGTACTCTGGTTGCTTCTCTTTTATTGATGAACTTAAGTGTGTGGGGGTGGGGGGTTTGGGTGAAAATTTTTTTTTGTTTTCCAGTTATTTTGAGGTTAGCCCCCAGAGAATCCTGACAAAAGAAACATAAGGGAGGCCCACAAAACTGGATTTTGGAAATGAGAGAGAGAGAGAGAGGGAGAGGAGAGAGGAAGTGGGTTTTTCAAAGAGAAAAGAAAGGAATCTGGGGGGACAATGTGTGTGTAATTTCACTTTCTTGTGGGGTCGGGGGAGAGGAGAGGGATTTTTCCTTGACTAAAACTCCTTTTGACTTGAAATCCCTCAAAACCCAGAAAACAGTATTGTCATTTGCCAAAGCCACACATAAAATAAATACACTAAATAAAAATGCCCATATTACAGACAATGTTATCTCATTTTTCACACTAAGCCCCAAAAAAAAAACAAACAAAAACAAAAACATGTCTATCCTTGATACTCCAAAGCTCCATTGTAAAGCCCTTTTCCGGTCAATGCATTGTGCTATGTTGGATTCATAGTAATAGAAGTGAAACCGAAGAATTAAGTCAAACTATTTTTATTCTATTAATCAACTCTGAATTTCTCTATTGACAAATTAAAAAAAAAAAAAACAATGGTTTGTTTGGAAACGTTTTTAATCTTATAACATATCCAAATGCGAGGTTATCTTACATATTGCATTCAATTATAAACAGTAAATCATCTCAAAACACTATCTATCAATTTTCTTTTTTTATCTACATTTACCAATCATGTCAATACTCTCTTTCTCTCTCACAAACAACCCATAAACACACATTACATTTGAATATTGAGAAGAAGAAAAATCCAAACGTATTTTGTATTGTATAGAATAATATTTGAATATAATACACGACGAATATAGTTTTCAAATAGATCACAAAAAACGGGATGATACTAATAATCTTCTTTAATTCACGACCGAAAAAAGAACACACCAAGATCAATCACTATGCAGAAATAGAACACACCAGAAGGCAGGCCAGGCAGCCAGAGGCAATACATCATCACAAATTACACCCTTCTCAAAAACATGTCTTTCCAGGGCAGAGGTGTTTGCCACTGAATTCTCATGGGCTTTTGTTGGGTGCAGAGTCTACATTTCACCAACCTGCGAGAACTGACTTGGACCTCAGTGTCTGTGTGGACCCCCACAAAACGCACCCTCTTAAAATCTGATTGGTCCACCTAGAACATTGAAGAATCATCCACAATTTACACCCTCCAATGGTCGTTAAATAACGTCCTTAGTGCTAAGATTTAAAAAAAAAAGAAAAAAAAAGAAAAAAGAAAAAAAAAACACTGCATTTAAGTTTGTCGCATAACAATAAAACATGATACGATTAGACTCAATCCTCTCGGTGTGACTCACTTGGTTCCACCAAATGTCATCTCTAGTTGAATCTAACTTGCAGCTGCCTAACCAACCACAACCAAAGCGGATAAGAGCCATTTACGCTGTCACATAAAAATATCAAAATCATCATGTAACAATATGAGACTTTATGTTACTTAAACATGTTCAGAGTATCTTATTGCTGACGTCATCTTGAGGTCGAATTTGATCACCAAAGGTAAATCGAAAAAGCCATTTAACTACTCGGCCTGCTAACAAGCCATTGGTTTCATGGCTGAGTGCGTGCGTATTCCAGATGTTCAAATTCATGATTTCATTTCTTAATCACCAAAGGTAAAATCGTAAAAGCCCATGGGAATTCACTGGCTGCGTGCGTGCGTAATCCAAATGTTCAAATTCTGAACTTTTCATTTCTCAATAGTAAGTAAATTAAAAATAAAGTGAAAAAAAAAAAAAAAAACCAAAAAAGCCATTGGCTCCGTATAATCTATTAAAGTTTAAGGGGGTGCATGAGACAGTCTCCAAAACACATTTCCAAATATTTTTTTTTCTTTAACTCAATTATTTTTCTCTTTTAAAAACTCAAAAACTTTAAAAATCTATAACTTTATTAATTATTTTTCAATATTTACATCTTTAAATTTCTTTTAAAAACTCAAAAATTTTAAAATTCTATTACTTTATTATTTTAATTCGAAATGAAATAAAGTTTTTTCTTTTAATTGCATAGAAATTTTTTTTTTAACACATTTCAGTTCTTGCACTTTTTACTTTAAAACATTTTATTTTTTCAACCAAAACCTTTTTTTTTTTAACACATTTCAAGTTCTTGCACTTTTTACTTTAAAACATTTTATTTTTTCAACCAAAACCATATTTCTGAAACTCAACCTAATTCCAATCAAAATATCTCTAAACCTATATTTGACATCTAAATTTAACTCCAACTAAACTGTACTTTTTCATCTCAATTTTTATTTTTTTTGAAAAATCAACAAAATTTATAACTAATTTTTAAAAAATCAACTAACTTAAACTTAAAAAGTTCATCTCATTTTAAATTCAACTCAAACACCAAACGATCTCATTTTAAATTCAACTCAAACACCAAACGAACTCCATTTGTCCCCAACAGGCCCCCTAAATGTCAATAGTTGTCTAGTCGAATAAGTAGGTATGGGATCATATTATTTTCTTCTCCAAGTAGATACCGTGACCTAATACTTTGCTGGATGTTCCAGACGTACCAAGTAAAGAAAATGGCCTCACTAGAAATCATTGTACCAATGCATTTTTTTCTCTTCTCCTTGGTGAGATAACCAGCCGAAAGACAAAAACGCCAACATAGTAATAGTGCTAAAAGCCTTCTTTCTTATGCTAATGCAGACTAAAACAATTAAAATGATCGAAAGCGGCACCGGCCGCTTAAAACGTGTAAGAGACGAAAGTTACATATATTTTCCAGCGGGTAGATTCGGTCAAACGCTTACTAATTACTTACACTAGCTAAACTTTATGGACATGGATCCAACAAAGCGAGTACATATTGGAGGTCATCTTAACAGACGAGGGCAAACTAGTAAATGCTTTTGTACAACAATATTAGAGATATTAAAGCACAAAATGGGAAGTCTCGGATGCTTGCCTATAGTTCAAGAAACTAACGATCCTAAAGTTAGCTCTCTAAACTTTGGTCAGGTTCCGGTTGCTTGGGGGGAGCGGCCCCACCATTCATTCTTGCCCGTGCCTCAGCAAACATCCGCTGCTGCTCAGCCAATGCTTCTTCCTCGGTCATTTCTGCTCCATTGCTCCATTTGCCACTTCTTAGGTCCTGCTGGAAAAACCGGGGTTTTACAAGTACAACAGTGTAGTCAAATAATCATGATTTCTACTGCACGGTGAAGGGCCCCTTTCAAGGAATCTCATCTCACTTGGTACTACGAAAACAAGTTGTAGTTTGAAAGTGTCTGTGTGAAAGTGTTGGAAAGAGATTATTCTGGACAGCTACAAAACAAAGTTTAACCAGTTGCCACAACGAGGGCGACTTTCCCAAGAGTCATGTTCATTAAGAGCACACACAAATTTTCAATTACCATTGTCTCGAGCTTGTGTTGCTCGTATGCCGCATAAACTTCTTCGATGTAGTCGCTGAAGCCAAGAACCTAATAATAGAACCATATTTACGTTTTAATAAGGCAAGCTCCTAAATATGGTAAAAATTACAAGCAAATGAAATCATAGACACTACTATTTAACTCTACAAGGAACTCCATGTCAAGTACAATAAGTTAACTTATGAAATAGGTTAACTAAAAGATATCATCAAACGGGGAACATTTTAAAAGGACTCTTAACAACTTAACTATAATATGTGATGGAAATGGAACAACAGAGTCATGTCTAACAGGGTGGAGGTAAAAGGTAAAAATCTAAAAGTTGTATAAAATCACTTGTTCAACCATTAGCACACTGGCAGGTTAAAAGTCGCAAATTTAAGTAGATTTGTGAAGCATATAAGAACAGACATTATCTTCTACTCCCATTACCATGTTCAGACTTGTAAAGCACATAAGAGCCGAAAATCATTCTCTTCTTCTTGATTAGCATGTTCAAGACTTGTAAATTAATGATTTAGAAGAAATAAAGTAGCCTACAAGCACAATCTGGATGGGAGTGGGACACCACCTTACTCAAGCTGAAAAAATATTAGTTTTTAAAATCCAATACCATACAAGAGATGACTGTTTAAGGATTATCAAAAAAATGCATTAAGCATGGGCTCTTTTGAGAATATAAACAATACGACAACGATCTTAAATCACATTATTATATGCGCCATATCCGGTCAGATGATTCCAGTTACTGTCGTGATACAAATGGATAGCAATCCTTTAAACTAGAAATATAGAGATACATTCTGAAACTTCAAACACGCTGACACAGACGCAAGAAACCAGGATGCAAACTTAAACATAAAAGTTATATGTTTGAACAGGTTAAATACCTGTAAAGCCTTAAGAACATGCTCAGGTGCAATAGTTCTTTTCTCTTCTCTGCTACAAACTTCATTAGATTCTGATGAAACGAGGTTTATAAACTCTGCAAAAACACAGAATAGACAAACCTTCAACAGTAAATAACACAACTTGATATCGGGTCATGATTTACTTGTGCTTTTCTTATTCCCCCTTTATTTTCTTCTCGAGTTCTTATTGAGGACACCTTATTATCTTCCTTTTACTTAATTTACTAAAGTAGAAGGCTCAAAATTTAACAGTGAATAGGAAATAAAAATGTGGAGAAACCATGCGTCCAACCACCTGATCAACCAGAACTGGATGATGACCTCATTGTGATGTCATGGAAAACTTGACAACTTGGACAAACCCAATGTACGTCCATAAAGAAAAAACATAAGCGTATATAGATGTAAAGAGAAACAGAAGATAATCTTTAACTTGTAGAACATTTACGTGTATCCCTTCTCTAAAAGATTGTATTTTGTGTACTCTAATAAGAAAATTACTTTCTGGTGGTTGTGGGGTTCAGAAATAGCTGTAAGCTACACGACAGCAGAACATATAAAGGAAAAACATGGTGGTCCTTGATGCTCAGGGGCTTAATACATGTAGTCCCACCAATGGATCTTGCTGTTTCTCTCTCTTTGTCAGAAACTTATCTTTGACACAAACGTAGGGACATAGATTAAACAGAAACTGATATAGCACGATGGATGCCTGACAAATTAAATTCAAGTAATACGGCATGAAATAAAACAATATTGCTGTTTAGACAAACTATGTCGATCAACTATCAAATGTTCATGACAATCAAATATATCCAACTGCAAATTTTAGTACAAGCAAAAAGAACTACTGGCCTCACCTACACAACACTCTATCAAAAGATCCTGAGCATCTCTTGCAACACGAACATCTGGAGGCAACATTTCCTTAATGATTTTGGTCATGGTTGCTGGCAAGAAATAACAAGTTGTCTCAATGAGTACTCAACACATCAAGTGACAAAAAAAGTTGAAATAAAAACATATTTAGAGTTAATTAGTAACAAACACCAAGTTGTTGCGCAAGAAAGGTGCGCAATTGAGTTTTGAAAAATTGCTAGAACTTTTGGGATATTTCTGTTGGGTTGGACTTAGGAGGGTCCTCTTTAATCTTAACTAATCGTAGGGGAAGCAGCCTAAATAATATAATGGCAGAGCCCAGACCCAAAGCATATTGACTTCTTATTGTCTAATGGATGCAACATATGTAAACTTCAAAAGAGCAAGCAAAAATGCCGATACCAATGACTGTTCCAAATTCATAAGAAAGTCTTTAATAGTAAGTTAAATTCAATCTGGTCCTTTTGGGGAAAAATGCCAAGCACGCTTACAAAATCAATATCCTACAGAAGATAGAGCAAAATTCACCAATAAAGATTATACTGGTATGCCACTTTGCAAAAGCCAAAGCTTATTGGAGTGGAAATAAAAACTGTAAAGTGTAAACTTCAAAGAAACGCCATTAAAATTGCATAAATAATTGAAAAAGTGAGTATGGCTGGCATTACAGCAGAAAAAGATCAAAGAACAAGATGCAGGAGTGAGAATAGAGGACTTTAAAGGTAAAAGCATAAAATCCTAAACAAGGAAAAAACTTCTAGATAAGTTGAAACAACAGTGACCAGATAAATATAACTCAAGCAAGATTACTCGTGATAAAGGAGCAAGAGAAAAAGATTAAATATCCCTCGAGTATTGATTGTTTTAACAGATGCTTTAAAATCAATCCTCCGGGAAGAGATTCAGTAAACAAAGTTTTTTTTTTTTGCCTTTTTCATTTCCCCTAATCCTTGGGACCACCCACCAAACAAACCCCACACAAACACCCCTATCAACACAAAAAGGCTCAACAATCCGTAGCAACCATAGACATTTACGCATAGAAATCTCAATGAGCGATCCAATATCCACCCGATTGAAGTTAACATACAAGCATAGCTAATTCCCCAACATTAGAGCCCATGTTAACCCTTCAATTTCCATTTTTCTAGTTAATAACTTCCCTTATTCGCCTAAGCCTTCCATATCTTTTAAACACGTAGAGTTCAGTTTATAATCAAAGTCAACAAAACTTCTCGTGGCTTGTACCAAAAACTACAAGAACACCAATCATGAGGAAATCAACATCTCTCATGTAACAAAATTTGCCAAATCCTAAAACTGTCAAAATCACTGTCTTCCTTATAGTACGCATCACGAAAATCTTTCCATCAAAACGGACCAATTATTTTCCCCCAATCCTGAAGGCGAAAAGAAACTAAAACAACAGAGGAAAATTGAAAAAGAAAAATGCCAAAATTTGAAACCTTAAAACGCAAATTTTTCAATAAAAAAGTTAAAATCTTGGAAAAATTTTAACAAAACACATGAAAATGTAAATAAATTTACTGCAATTTCATGTATCAACGCAACAAAGATGAAGATTAAGAAAAATACCAAAAATCGAACAACCTAAAAAAACACCTAATCATAGGTAAAAAAAAAAAAAAAAAAGGAGAAAATGTGAATAAAATAACTCCAAATTTACATTTCAACACAGCAAAAATGAAGATTTAAGAAAAAAAAAATCACCAAAAATCGAAAACCTAAACAACACAAAATCTCCGAGAAAAGCACAAAATCTTGAAAGAAAGAAAAAAAGAAAAAATTGAGGGAAAAAAAAAAACATGAAAATATACCTTTGGGAAGCGAAGCGTCCTCCTTGGACTTCCCGACGATATCCATCGGGTCCATCCTGAACCTTAAAAACACCAAATTCGAGAGATAAGCAAGGGTTTTCCTCAAACGAAAATCACCGAAAAGAGCAGAGATCGAGAATCGGATATTCGACTCACCAGGATACCGAGTCACCGAGTCGAAGCGCGAAGACGAAGGGGCCGAGTCAGGAGCGAGTTGGGGGAGGGCGCGGGCGCGGAGAGGCGAGTCAACCGATAGGAGATCTGAGTCGAAGAAGGAAGATCAGGCGGAGGAGGAGGAGGGACATGGCTGATAATATAGGGAGTTATCAGAGAAGAACATTGTTTGTTGTGGTTGTTCAGGATAAGAGCGCGAGTTCTCGTTCGCAGACGATTAGGGCAGAGAGAGAGAGACTCATCCCAGGGGCGCGTTCTGCTGCGACTTTCCACGCGCTGCGATTACCGCGTCAGGGCATTTACCGGGTCTGTCTCTAGAGTGGGGCCCACCTTGAGCGGATCAACTGGCCGCGACTGCCGTGCATGTCGGTAACGGGCGCGTGGGGGTAGATGTATTGAACTTGGAATTTTTTTTTTTTTTTTTGGGTTGAATTGTTGAGCCTTTTTTGCTCTGAGTTGAATTGTTGAGCTTGGGAGTTTTTGTTGCTCTTTGCTTTCATTTTTTACTTATTATTTATTTCTTTTTCTTTTTGTCTAAGGGAATATTCGAGGGGCTGGTTTTTCTCATTCTCAATTAATTAATTTATGAAATTTTCCACCAAAAAAATTAATTTATGAAACTAAGCATGTTTTTATGTTAAAGTTTAGATCATAGTATTTAGTTTGAATTGAATTATGTATTTAGTGATTTGGCGAGACATTTGAATTATTAAAGTTAAAAAATAAAAAGCTTAAAATGTGTTCGAAAAATATAAAATGAACTTAGTTCTTTATCTCAAAATTCTATGTAATTTATAAAAAAAATCATCTTATTTGAATTTGTATATATAAAATATAGACTTTTAAAATTTAAGTTATAAAACTATATAAATAGTAAAACTAAGATTATTTTTAAAAAAAAAATTAAATTTAATTTATGATTCAAATATTTACACCAAATATCTCCTAACTGTGATTACTTGAGAAATTCTCTAAAAAGAATTTGCTTCGAAACTAAAGAAATAATAACATTGAAATTAGTGGTTTGTCTAGGAGGTACTGGAATTTTGTGACTGATGTTACTTTATATTTGTACTTCATTTTTGTGTTTTCATTAGTTTCATAATAAAGAAGATAATTCTTCAACCTCTGTATTGCATTTGTGTGTGCGCTTCACTCGAATTGTTCCACGGCAAGTTTCAACTTATTGGTTTCGTTAATTTTATGAGTAGGTGGAGTTTTATTATAGTCTGTGCTACAAGTAACTACGATTACTCAGATTATTCATCAATTGTAGTTTTTTTTTAAAGCTTTGTAAATGCTCGATTATCGATTGTCAAGAAATTCAAGAAATTATCTAGTCATTGAGTCATTGGGTCTCAACTTATGCACTCCTTACTAAACTTCATCAGATTTTACGATAAATCAGTTTTAGTTGAGATCTGTATCTCTTATACCACATAATTGTTTTTTCTTTTTTATTAGTGTTTGTATTGCTTCTCAATTTGAATGATACTTCTACTTCAAAAAAAATGGAGTCAATTAATGGAATAAGCTATTAAGTTCCAGAAATTGGATTATCTACATAGAGATATAACTCATACAATATTTTTTTAAAATAAGAAAAACGCCCATGTCCAAGTGATATTATGGGTGAGTCCATTGATCGCACTGATTAGATGACAAGAAATCCGAGACTTGATAGAAAATGAAGGCTCTAGTAGACCTTTCTTATCACCAAATCACCACCATCGTATTCATATATAATTATATAGTATGTCTTTACGTTCTAAATAATGATCACATCACCCTTAAGTACGATTTGAAGATTTACTTAGGATCTCACTAACCGGAAGGTCGAGATTCGAATCCCTGCCAACACAAGGGAGTTTTATGCCTATATAAACTTAAAAAAGGGGAAATGCCGGGCTACTATCAAATCCTTTTTTTAGCAAAAAAAAAAAAAGTATGATTTGAAGATTTCAATAAACTTAGCCTCTGTTTGATATATTAGTTGGAGATGAAATTTTTAAGTTAAATTGGTTAATTTTTCAAAAACTAATTATAAATTTTCTTGACTTTTCAGAAAAAGATAAAAATTGAGATTAAAAAAATATAATTTAATTAGAGTTAAATTTAGATACCAAACGAAGGCTTAATGAAAAAGAAAAAGAAAAAAAAATAGAGAATTTCAAATGTCTTGACATCTTCGATATGACAAATTCTTTTTTTTTTTTTTTGTAATGAAAATATGGAAGAATTTTATGATGAAAAAAATATTTTTTTTGAAGTACGAGGAAAAATATTAATAATAATTAAAAGTAAAATTACACAATTATCATTTTTATTCATCAAAAATATAATAAAATATATTATCAATAATATTAGGATTAAAATAATAATTTTGAAACAAGAAAAAGTAAAATAATTTTCTTTGATCATTCTCATATACCAAAAAATTAAAGAGGAAATTAAACTCTTTTTTATTCTTATAATTTTCTATCTGTCACAATTTTCCTTCCCTTCTTATCAAATAGAGTGCAATTAAACTATGATGGGTTATTTATCTTTTTTTTTTAATTGTGTATTGTTTTATTTAGAAATTATATCACTTGCGTTGAATTTTTTACATTGTTTTTTTCTTTAGGTAAAAGGATGACTTTATTAAAGAGCTAAATTTCCATTGCGAGAAAACAGTGGTGCAAGAATCACATCCACCTCCGCAAGAAGGCTCCGAATTTTTTACATTGTTACCTTTTTCGATTATGTTTATATATAAATTTATATTAAGCCTTCGTTAACCTTAATACACATAAATTATACTTAAAAAGAAAAACTAAAAATAAGCCTTTGTTTGTTGCTTCAACTCTAATTTAAATTTTTTATATTAGTTTTTATCTTTTTTAAAAAGTAAATAAAAATTATAATTAGTTTTTGAAAAATCAACCAACTCCAACTTAAAATTTCAACTCTAGCCGTCGAACCAAACACATCATTAGTGTTATTTACATTTTTAAATCTTATATTTTGTTTTTAGTCAAAAAATATATCATGCACCTTAAAGTTCATATTTATATTATCATATTACATTTAGTATATAAATCCATGTAATTTTTCGAGTAATACTTAATTTTAACATTGAAGTATGCATTTGATACACAGATTGAAACTTAGTTTTTTTTTTTTGTTAGAATTGAGTTGATTGATGCGTTTAGTAAGCGTTTGAATTGCTCGAGTTAAAAAGTATAAAAAGTTGAAATGTGTTAAGAAAAAAGTATTAATATGGAGCTTGTTTCATTCATCTTGAAAGTCTACGCAATTTAAAAAAAAAAACATCTCGTTTGGATTTTTTTTATACACATGGAAAGTACAACATGCAAATCCACTGACAGTTTAACCACAAAAGGCCTTTAGGAGGAGGAATTAGGTGAACCCATAAGTGGGCCTCACTAAGTCCAATCATCCCATCTAGACTTGTATATGCAATGTTATGTATTTTTGAAATATGAATTACAAAGTTGTAGTAGTAACTGTGAATAATGAAAGTTGGTAGACTTTTAAAAAAGACAAAAAAAAAAAAAAATTATGATTCAAACTACATTGAACATGTGTGACAAACAAGTCATAAAAATACTCAAAATATCCTTTAAATTTAAAAGATAAAATAATTTAAGAAATTCTAATTTAAAATAAATGATTAATTTCATAAATAGCCCATAAACTATGCATCATGTTTCTATTGGACCTTGATTATGATTTTATACATCACACTACTTGAACTTTTTTATTACTACAGTCCCTTGTCAATATTTTGTTAAAAAAAAAAAGGTCATATAAAAATTGAAGACATTCTAATTAATAAGTTTAATTTAAAAGTAAATTTTAATCAAATATATTTTGAAAAGAAATTAAACCTATTTCAAAGATATTTAATGTACTTTAATCAAATATATATATATAGATAACCTTACATAATAGAACTACTTTAGTAGTACAATTTCTTTATCAAGAATATGTGTATATGATCCTTAATTTTCATGATTTTCTAATAAATAATAGATCTATCAATAATAATAATAAAAACAACTGTGAATTTATCATACCTCAAAATGTTTTGGACTACTAAATGATTGAAGAATAAAAATTAGGATGTAAAATAGGTTTTTGTCATAGGTTTTAAAGTAGTAATATTTATAAGTAATATATTTAAGAAGTTGATATATATGTCTGTGAAAAGGAAAAGAAAAAAAAAGGAATATAATAAGTTTTTTTTTTATGATAGAATTTTGTTTATGTAATTAAGTGTATTATTGTTGTCCTGTTATGTTTTGTTTAAGTTTTTTTTTTTGGTTTTGTAATTAAAGAATTTAATTAATAAGGGGATGAAAAGACTGAAGAAGTATGTACTAATAGAATCATACTTTTAAATTTATTTGATTTCCTAAATAGAGAAAGTCTTTTCTCAGTTGAAATATAAATTACAATCATATATAATGATAATTACATATCTAATTCTATTTTACGGTGAATAATTTGAATTCCATATCTTAAGTTAAAAAAAAAAATTTACAATCATATGTCTTAAGAGAAATACAAAGACCAGTGTAACAAAAATCTATTAAATCTATTTAAATTAGTTTCCATTTGAAATACATGTTTGAAATAAAAATTTTTAAGTTAAAATTGATAGATTTTTCAAAAATTCATTATATTTTTTAATTAATTAAAAAAAACACAAAAACTCATACCAAAAACTTAAATTTAGATTTGAGTATCAGACATAAACTTAATAAATTAGAGTAAAAAAATCAATTAATTTGGAGGGCTAATACATGAAAAAAAAAAACCTTAAGAGACAGGGATTTTTAAAATTTATATTTTATTTAATATATTAATTTAATTCTAATTTAATTATATTTTTAGTGAGATTTTTCTTTATTTTTTTAAATTAATAATGGAAAATATGTGGTGAGGTCTACAGTAGAGTTTTTTTTGGACCGTAAGATTTAATCGAACGGTTCAAATGTTGATGGTGTACGATATTTATCATACACCTAACCTCACACAATCATTCCCACCTAAACTCTTCTCCGTCACCGGCGATCTTTCTGCCGCCGGGACGGACGCCGGCGACCCAACTCCAGCCACCTCCGGTCCCGAGTCCCGGACGCCGGTCGGCTACGGGGAGGGTGGCGGCCTGGGGGAGGGGGTCGTCGGGGGGGGGGGGGTCGGTGCGGGGGGGGGAGGGGAAGAGAGAGAAGGGGAAGAGAGAGGGAAAGAGAGAGAAGAGAAGAGAGAGAAAGGGGAAGAGAGAGGGAGAGGGGGGTCGTCGGGGGGGGTGCCGGGGAGGGTGGTGGCCGGGGGTGGGGGGAGGCCGGGGGTGGGGCCCCGCGGGAGGGAGGGGAAGAGAGAGAGAAGAGAGAGAAAGGGAAAGAGAGAGAAAATGGGTCACCGACGGCAACGGCGACGTCCAGGACTCGAGGCAGAGGTGGCCGGAGTTGGATGCCTGCGTCCGTCGCCGGCGACGGAGAAGAGTTTAGGTGGGAATGATTGTGTGAGATTAGGTATATGATAAATATCATACACTATCAATATTTGAATCGTTCGATTAAATCTTAACGGTCTAAAAAAAGACTCTACCGATAAAGATCCTCAAAGGGTCTCTACCATAACCACACCCATTAATAATAATTATAATTAATTTTTAAAACTTAATTAACTCTACCTTGAAAATTTTAATTTCAAACTAACAATAATGCAAATGGACAAGGAGTTCTTCGCTTGCTCTGCCACTGAACTCCCTTAAAACCCTAATTCCGATCCACAATTTCGTTTCTCCATTCGAATTTCGTAAAGGTGTTTGCATTTCTCAACCATAAAAATGGATTCCGACGAAGAAGACTACGTTTTCTTTGGCACGCCGATCGAGCGCGAGGAGGAGATCCCCAGCCGCAAGAAGAAAGCGGTTGCCGAGGCCTCTGGGCAGCTCCGAACCCTCCCGTCTTGGAAGCAAGAGGTATTTCGATTTTCCGGTGCATTTTTCTGTTTGTTTCCCGAGAAAGTGGCTTTTTTTTTTTTAGTTTAGTGGGCATTTCGTTTTTTGTGATGTAAGTTTAAATAACTATCAGTTTCAGTTTCTTGCCTAGAAATTAGGGGAAAAATTTTCCTCCAACTGATCCAATTGCTTAATCTTAGCATAATGGTGGAGAAAAAGGTGAAAAAATTGTCGTCCATGAGTGGAAAAAGAAAAAGAGAGCAGATGAATAGTGATGGGGAAGTTCTGGTTCTGATGTGAATTCAAGTGATTTATTTGTTTTTTCTAGAACTATTGAGAAATTCTGAAAATTGCATTTAATTTAACAAGAAGATATACAGTGATTTATAGAGTACAACAGAAGAAATGAAACCTGTTGTTATAGGAGCCATAACCCCGCTAGGGCTAACTTAGCGGGTGGGAGGGAGGGATTTGGGTAGGAGCTTCTGGGTTGGAAACTTGGGAGTGGCACCATACTGTTGTATATGTATACATATGTATGTATAAGAGCAATAATACTTATGACAATCTCCTGTTATAAACCTATTGATAGCCCGTCTACAACCCATATACCTCGATTGTGGATTCTAAGATAATGTGTTGGTGGCCAATTCTAACAATTACATACTCCTGAAGGGAATCCAATACAGATGTTTTAACATCTTGAACAACTATTTCTTTGGTGTTGCCATCCCCAGGTCAGAGATGAAGAAGGAAGAAGAAGATTCCATGGAGCATTTACGGGAGGGTATTCTGCTGGGTATTTCAATACAGTGGGCTCAAAAGAGGGTATGGTTCAAGCTTACTTGTAGAAGAGTGTTCTATTTTTTTTGAGAAATTTATTCCTTTCTGTTATTTTTTTTTTACCTAGTGATCTGACTCGTGTTATACAAATGGGTAGGGTGGACGCCTCAGTCATTTGTATCATCCCGGAAGAACAGGGCTGAAGTCAAACAGCAGAACATTCTGAATTTTTTAGATGAAGATGAAAAGGCTGTATGTTTACTTGTGCATTAACTTACTGGTTTTAGTCTTAATTTTAGTTTATTTTCTTTGCTTGAAACTTACTAGTTTTAATCAAAAGTGTTTTGATTAAGTAAGTTACACATGGTACATGGTTTTGAACTGTTGGAACCTTGGTCTGAATCTGTTGGAGTCGTTTGTTCAAATTGTATAAACAAAATTATAACGTGGACAAATTATGCCTATTCTCGTGCTTATGTCTGAAAATCTGTGGATATAATAAAAATTTGGGTTAAGTTATTACTAGATTAAATTTAGTACATTTCTTTCTTCTGTCTTTGCCTAAAAAAGAGGATATATGAGATTTTCAAAGTTTGGAATTTTGAGCCTTACGGGAAGTAAAGAAGTGTGAATGGAGACACAGTATGTGACAATGTAGTTTGGATCGATATTCATCCCAAAAGGAGGTTGAGTTGAGAGAAGTGGAGAAAAAACAGAGAGGAGACAAATTTTAACGTTTATCTTGTTTGGATGGTTCATTGTAGAGAGGAATAGAGAGAGGACGGAGTAAAAGCCTGGATCTCGCTTTGTTGTAGACTTTTTCTCTCCAAAAAGGATAGAATTGGGGAGATTGAAATTTATATTTTGGGTCTTGATGGTTTAATTTTAAGTGTTCGTTAGAGTAAAACGTAAAACTAAAAATGCCACTTATTAGTAGCCTTCTCTTGTTCTATTCACTGCATATTCAGATAAGTAAGTCAGAGTTAGAAGTTCTCATTGTACCTCTTATATTTTCTTCTCACCTGTCACTTCTTTATTTTATTTTATTTATTTTTATTTTTATTTTTATTTTTACACCATCTCAGCAATCAGCATAAACTTTTAGAAACCGTGATAAGATGCCTTTTAATAAGGATGATGAAGGAAAGTGAAATTCACACGAAGCCTAGCTTCATGATTTCCTATTTATCACTAACACCTAGTAACCATTCTGAACACATAGTTTAGCCAGAATTTGTGGGGGGGGGGGGGGGGGGGGGAATATTTTTACTTTAAGATTCTAAATCGAGTCTGATAATTTTTGTATATGTGTTTTTTTTAGGAATTGGAAGGTCAATCCTTGGGTACGTCGTCACAGTTCGATACATTTGGATTCACAGCTGCTGAACTTGCTCGCAAACAAGCTGAGAAGGAGCAAAAGCAAAGGTAAGTGTTTATTATAGGGGAATACTTGATTGCATGTAATTTATAGCAGTGGCTCAATCATTCTCTACGTAGTCCTTTCATTAGTTGTGAAAGTTAATTTTTACACTATAAGATTAAAGGTGCTTATTTTTAATCTTAATTGATGGAAGTTTGTAGTCATGTGTTGTACACTACAACTTCACCCATTTTGATGAAAATTATTTTTTTCACCTTGATTGGCTCCATTCTACATATGTGCTTAATATTGCACCCCGATTTGATTTGAAGTTTTTGTAGTTATTAGAAATGTATACCAAATTGTAAATTCCTGATTTTGTGACTTGTGTTGTGTGAGGGAAATGTTTGGATTTTTTTTTTTTTTGGGGAAACGGATTGATAATAAAAGGGAAACATATGATGTAGAAATTCTTTTATTCTTTCTATATGCTTTTACTGCAGAACAACGTACTAGTTATTCTATCAATTCAAAATGACATATTTTGTTATCTTAGTCTAGTCCTTTTGCCTTTTGATGGACAGGGTAACAATACTTGATGTCTATATCATACTAGGCTAGTGTTTTTTCTTCTTGTTTATCACCTTTCAGGTTTTCTGTTTTTGGCTAGCTTTAGCTTTTTACTTTCAGTTTAAACATGTTCCTACTTGGATTAGTTTTTTCTTGATATAATACTATTCTTTGTATAGGGAATTATGGTTACTTTTCTGACTTCATTATATTCTGTTTTTTCACTTTTTTCAGACCATCAGCCATTCCTGGGCCAGTACCAGATGACATTGTTCTTCCAGCCACAGAGTCCATAGGTTTATCTAATTTAATTATTGGATTAGTGGTTATGTAAATTATTGCCCCTGTGCAAATATCAGATTTTTCAGCTGTTTGCTCTTTTGATTAGGTGTAAAGTTGCTGTTGAAGATGGGGTGGAGGCGTGGTCGTTCAATTAAGGATTCTCATGCTGATTCACTTTACAGTATGTTTTCTGTTCCTAGATTTCTTACAAAGATATGATTTTACAGAATCTTTTACGGTTGGCCCAGGGTAAAGATTTGTTCAACTGTCTTGCCAAAAACAGTAATTATTGCTTTTCCTCTTTTCTCACTTTGGATTCCTCTTAAGAAAGCTTCCTTCTCTGTGTATGGCATTCTGCATGTGAAAAAAAAAAAAAATGGAATGTCAAAGCTGCAAGCTATATTAACATAACTACTGCAACTATGATATTAAAAAAAAAAAAAAAAAACTACTGCAACCATGAAGTATTTTTGCTTGGACTTATGTTTCCTTTGACATGAGGATATGTAGGGATGGTAATTGGAGTCACATTAGTTTGGTTAAACTCCTGCTGCTGTACATTTATATTTCTAGCAACGAACTTTATGCCATATTTTGGCATAACATGTAATGCATATCTCATGGAAGTAAAGATTTAAAAAATAAGAGATATATATATTTTTTTTAATAAAAAAAGGTGCTCGCATGGCCATCTCTGGCTTTGGGCACTGTAAAAACCTGAAGATCAGCATGTCAATGATAGCAATTATCACATTTGGAATAGAAGAAAGGTCAAACCAAACCCGTACAATATTTATAACCTGTTATGGAATTTAATTGAAAGTTAAATTAAACCACATTGGTCTCACTGACTGTCTTTGTAATTCACTTCCAGGTGCCCGAAGAGAAGCACGGAAAGCATTTTTAGCATTTTCTTCTGATGATGGAAAAGCTCACGCCGCTCCTTCTGGATCTATTCAGGGCGAACTTGAAAACTACACTAAGCAGCCTGCTAATGATGATGTTAGCTCTTCTCAAGACACACATGTGAGAACTTTGCTCTTTTTGCATATTAAATCTGTATTCCTTTATTTTTTTCATTTCTTTTTTGTAAGTGTATTCCATTATTTGTTGATTCAACATTTGAATACCTTTGTAGAATTTACCATGATATGATTGGAATTTGGGTTTCTAATTAAATGCAGTGTTGTAGATGCTTAGCTGATTGGGTATATTTGGATTATAGAACGAAAGAAATATTCTTAAAAAAAGTAGTATATCATAGTGCATCATCTCTCCACTTTTAGTACAACAGACTTTTAGTTAATTTGGAAAGAGAAAAGTACCATTTATTGGCATTATATATGGGGTTTTAGACTTTGGAGTTAGGCAGGCTTGGGAGGCTGTTTCTTTTGCTCTGCATTGTGGGTATTTGATGAGAAGAGGCTGAAACCACTCCTTAACTCCCATAATCTCATTATCAGTACTATAATTAGTTCCTGTATTTCCAGTTTCCATGGTTCTCGATGTTTGCTTGGTCATTTGCTGAAATTTATAGGGTTTTGCAACTAACTTGGATTCACGTCTGGTCAGAATACAAGCACGTTGCACTTAGTTTCATATTTCCTTGATCATCTCTTGGACTACACTTGTTTATATTTTTGCTAATCTCGTCATCTTCTCTCCTCTTTTTTACCAATGTTCTTAAAGAATATCGTTATTAATAGCAGTAGGTGCCTAATTCTTATCCGTACTGCAGATTTATGCACTCACCCCAAAGCAGGATTTGCATGGTTTAGGGTTTGACCCTTATAAGAATGCTCCTGAATTTAGGGGTATGTATTTCTTAAGTCTATTAGGCTATATCTGATTATTTGGGTACTTTTGATGTATTTTAGATTGTTAATGAATTGGTTTCTTTATTATTATTCTGTTTCCAGAAAGGAAACGATCGCGTGTGTCAGGGAACAGGTCTTCAATGAAAAACAATCTCTTTGGTTTCAAGTGTAAGATCAATTTTGCATGCATTTGTTTGCAGTATCATTTAGCGCGTCACATTCTGTTAATAGGCACTCATATATCTGATTTTCTTCGAAATCTTCTTCTGATTTCTATTGTTTAACATGAAGTAAATTATTCATCAGCAGGAAAGGTTGCACCTGGTTTTGGCATTGGAGCGCTTGAAGAACTTGATGCTGAAGATGAGGATGTTTTTGCATCTGGTTGGTATCCGCACTGTAATTATTTCATCCTGTATATAATCCAAATTTTCTACAGGAGGCCTATGGTTTATTTGTTAAATGAGTGGGTCAACATGCCGAGTTTGCTATTTATCCATTTAACTTCTTGCTATATTGTTAGAGGGTTTACTAATGGACTTCAGCTTCAGATTATGACTTCGAAGAGACTTATGTTCAAGAAGTAGATGAACCTCCAGCGAAATTGACGGTGGACG
This sequence comes from Ficus hispida, assembly GCA_025413025.1. NCBI lineage: Eukaryota > Viridiplantae > Streptophyta > Magnoliopsida > Rosales > Moraceae > Ficus > Ficus hispida. The sequence continues at coordinate 12,399,116 of CM046366.1, read as the reverse complement.
GCAAACAAAAGTTGATTACAAATGATCGAGGTATCTTGCCTGGATTTAGACTTGCATCAAATGCTGACTACCAGCCCGAAAGGTAACCAAATGGGTGCGATTTCATGATGCATGCGTGATGATACATCTTTTGTTTACTTATTAATAAAGTAGATGTATAGAACTTATCTTCTATTTTTATGGAAGCAGCTCCTGTGACCTGTTTCAATCAAATTGTTATGCTTATGGATCTAAGGATGAGATTAAGAAATAAAAGAGTTTTGTAGAGAGGAATACATTTGTATGTTTGTTGTCAGTTCTGTCTCGTTTTTGCTGCTGTAAAACTGTTAACCATATTACTTTGGGAACTGTTCCTCAGATTTGATCCTCCTCTTGTTCCCAAGGACTTTGAACCCCACCATAAATTTCCTGGGCCTCTTGAGACTGATTTCAAGGTTGCTGATGCCGGTCCTCCAGAAGTTTCTCCTCCGGAGGATAGTAATTTGAGACTCTTAATTGAAGGGGTCGCAACTTTAGTAGCTAGGTGTGGTAAATTATTTGAGGATCTGTCCAGAGAGAAAAATCAGTCAAATCCATTGTTTAGTTTTCTCCTTGGAGGAAATGGCCATGATTATTACACAAGAAAGCTGTGGGAGGCGCGACAGAAGCGAGCTGATCAAACCAAGCATCAATTGGATGGGAAAGTGTCTCCAAGCATGCAGAAGCTAACAGCGGAGAGCCGTGGACAACTCTTAGGAGAGAGGCCTTTGGAACGAAGCTTCAAAGATGCAAGTTCATCTGTTGCGTCCTCAGACTCCGTTCAACTACAGTACAATCTTTCTGAAACATTTACAAAACCTACATCGCATGTGAGTAGATATGTATGCTTTTGTCTTCCTTTTTGTAATGTTGGCAATATTCTTGGCTTTTGTAAGATTCTCACATATCATTGTTTTGTAATGATCTCATTGGTTCTGTATTTATCTTTCAAAAAGTCTCCATGTGTTCCTTTGAATCTTATTTTTTTTCGTTACGGGAGTAGAGCGAATTGCCAGAAGTTGTACCCTTCAAAGATGATCCTGCAAAGCAAGAAAGATTTGAACGATATCTCAAGGAAAAGTACCAAGGAGGGCTTCGAACTACACAGTTTGCTGGAACTAGTAATATGACTGAAGCGGCTCGTGCCCGTGAGAGATTGGACTTTGAGGCTGCAGCTGAGGCAATAGAGAAGGGAAAGCAGGGTAAAGAAAGCATGGTGTCTACACAAAGTATTGCAAACTTCTTGGCTACTGCAGGAATGCAGTTTACTTCTGGTGGGTTACAGGTATGTTCTGCCAACATCTTTCTTTTTCACTTAGGTTGCAATATGTAGATTTTGCATTTGTAGCTCCGAAATCAATTGCTTACTTAAAATTTGTATTTTTGAAATGAAACAATTGTTTGCTTTGAATTATTGGAAGCAGAAAGCTGAAGACTCTAATGCTGAAGATTCAACCACAAAGAAAATGTACCCAAAACGGGATGAATTTCAGTGGCGTCCTTTGCCTATTTTATGCAAGCGTTTTGATCTTATTGATCCTTACATGGGGAAGGTACTTCATGAGCTTGCTTACCACTTCTTGTATCCCAATTTCCAATATGCAGAAATCTCTCTCTCTCTCTCTCTCTCTCACTCTCTCTCTCTATAATTTTCCCCTGCTCCTCTTCCCTGGATCAGGAAAAAAAGGAAGAAGAAAAAACACCATCTTTAGTACTTGTATTTTAATTTTTTTTATTAATTTATGTTTCCTGTTCTCTTTTTTAGTTAACAAGCATTAATAACGGTGACAAACTGATTTCCTGGTTAACTGGACTCTTATAGGTTAAAACTTTATTTTGAGTTTTCATTGCTACAAAATCATACGTTAGAGTTGTTTCCCTTTGCAGCCGCCACCAGCTCCACGGATACGTAGCAAGATGGATACTCTCATTTTCATGCCAGATTCTATGAAAGCCAAAAACATCGATGAAACGGTAATAACTAGATATTCGTTGGCAACACCGAAATCTGACGCCCAAGGGATAAATAAAGATGTAGCTGATAAAGAAATAGAAGTCGAGGTAGAAGTTGAAAATGTGGAGAGGCCAGTTGACCTTTACAAGGTAATTCTAGTAGCAGTTTGGGTACATACTATTTTGGCTTTTTGTATTTTAATACTATTTTTTTAATGCAAAGCTTTTTATTTTCTGAATTACGACAACTTCCAACTGGTTGTAAAAAGATATGTATGAAAAAACCACGAAATGTTGGTGTGGGCTTCCCCTTGTCCCCACTGCCATCGTTCTAGTTAAAATTTTCACAAGCTTCCAAGCCCCTTCCTTTGGATGGGCTGTTATTCGATACGATTCAGTTTAGTTTGGTCAGTTAGGGGAGTTCTAAGTTGGTTAGATAGAAGTTGTTACAGTTCTCTTATTAGTCAGTTAGAGTTGTTAGACATATACCAGAAGCATAAATAAAGAGTTAGTATGATGAAGGTATGGATGTTGAGATCTGGCTTGGAAAAGTGGAGTTAGCTAGTCTCTCGAACACTACCTCTAATTGCTTGTATTGTAATCAGTGATTTTTTTTATTAAGTTTGCTCTTTTGATTCAGTTTGTGTTGGATAGTTTGGTGTCCTATCATTATATCGGAAGTCTTGAAACTTTTTATCTGAACATAACTTCATTTGGCCAGACTTCACAAAAATTATCTACATGACTTTGAACTCCTGTCTCGTTTATCCTGACGTAGAAACGTAGTTAGAATGAGGTTGTGCATCTTATTTCTATGATGAAATGAACATTTTTTCTTTTTATCGTCTATGAAATGAAATGAAACAATTGTTTATTCAATCTTAATGTTTATGCTGCTTAGATTTGAAGAATATACGTTCAAGTTTCTCTTGGAAAACCGTACTCGGTTTCCATTTTCGTTGCCTTTGTTATATGGTTAAATTGCCCGTTTAGTCTCTAAACTTTTGACCTTATGCAACTTTGGTCCCTGAACTTTTTTTTTGTTACTGAAATGCTCCTAAACTTTTAAAATGTTGCTACAATTGTCCCTTCAGTTAATTTTTAGATGGAATATGTTATTAATTTGGTCAAGAACTAGTGTTAACTACAGATTTGGCAAAAAAAATTAACGAAAATGACTACTGTAGTAACGTTTTTAATAGTTCATAGTCATTTCAGTTACGAAAAAAAGAACAAGAAATGCTCATAAATTATTAAATTGTTGCTACAATAATCGTTTCTATTAATTTTTAAATGGAATCTGTTAGTAGTTTGGTCAAAAATTGATGCTAACTAATAGATTCTGTCCAAAAATTAGCGTAAAGTACTATTGTGGTAACATTTTAAAAATTTAGGGGCATTCTGGCTACAAAAAAAAGTTCAGGGACTTAAGTTGTATAAAGTTAAAAGTTTAGGGATCAACCTGGCAAATTAACCTTGTTATATTTATTTATATGAGTTCATTCTATAACAATCTTCACTTCTATGCAGGCTATCTTCTCTGATGACTCGGATGATGAAGAGGAGACTACTACCACTAGTCTCCACAAAGTGGAGCATCCAGAAAAGAAGGTCGAAGCAGCTAATACGGCACTAAGTCGTTTGGTGGCAGGTGACTTTTTGGAGTCCTTGGGAAAGGAACTAGGTCTGGAGGTTCCTCCCGAACCACCCTACTCGAAGAACAAAACTGTTGCTGCTGCTTCCGAGAAAGAAGTTAACGAGAATACCAGCAATGATAAGATCCCCTCTATTAAAGATAGTTATGGGATTCCACACAACCAGGATATGTCCCAAGATGACAGACACAAGGAAAAAGAATTAATTCATGGTACCTCGGGCAAAACTAGTAGTCATTCTGAGATTGGTTCTTCTGAGAAAAAAAATGATCCAGTGAACTCAGAAAAGAATTACTATGAAGCTAGGAAAGTTAAAATACAGCATAGGAGTTTGAGCAGCAGTTCTTCGTCAGAAGATGATAGGAGTAGAAGTCACTCCAGACGACATCGGCATAGAAGCAATGATTCAGATAGTGATCCATCCAGCGATCATGGTCGTCATCATTCTAGATCAAACGGGAAGCGAAAAAAATATTCTCGAGAAAAGAGCAGCAGCAGCAGAAGGCATTCTAAACATCATGATCGCAGAAGCAAGGACTCTCCTAGTAGATCTCGTCATGACAGTGAGAAGGAACATGCTGAAGCTAAGAGGGAGAAACATAAAAGGAGGAGTTGAACAAGAATTACGGTTCCGTAAATACAGGTTTCGAGCAAATTTAGTTGTCTTTGGAGAGATTTTATTTCCTTCTTTTCTCAGGCTTCTAATTAACATCAAATTAAGATGCTTGAAGGCACGATAAATTTTCCAAGCTTCATAACTTAAATTTTAAAGATGGGAGGTTCCAATACGTACCATGTTTGTATATCCGATAAAGCCCGGTGTTACTACATTTTTGTCCAATGTTATACACGATATTGTACATATTGATGATGAAGAAACTAGCATAGAAGGAACAAGTTTTCTTCGCTAAATTTCAACATTTATTTCCGATGCTCATTATTTCAAACTTCGTGGATGGCTTAGTTTGATTTACTGTTGCATGCATGTTATTGTGACCCACCTGCAATAGCATCTTTTGCTTCTCATTCGTCTCTTCCTTTCTCATTTTCACAAGACAGTACTCACAAATGGTATATGGTCCTTACCATCTTGATTTCGTTTTCTTCGGTGTGATGGCAGAAATGCTGAAATACCGTCCGCCGATCTTGGTTGATACAGGTCTTCAAGGAAGAGGATTGGTGTTAGGGCTTTCACTTTCACTGTGTAGGGACTGCCTAGCTTTTAATAGCCGTCGCTACACTACCATAACCAGTTGCAAGGTGCAGATAGAACAAATTGGATAGACAACCTGCTCCGTTTTTCACATTTTGGATAATCAAGCTCTCAAATTTGGTGAGGATGAACCATGGATGGCTCTCAGCATTCAGCAAAGCAAAACAAGGGAATTGAGAATTGCAAGAAAAGTTTCTTTGCACTTAAAAATGTAAAACCCTTGAAGCTTTGCTTTACTACCTTATTTGCTTTGCTTTACTACCTTATTTTTGTTATACTACTATCTCCTATAAGGATTAAGTTCGTAATTTTGGAACTCGGAACCAAAACTAATAGACTCCTGATCCAATTTCTTCTTCAATCTCCTCCAAGTTCTCAACATATCAGACTGAATTAGCCCTCTATAGAGGGTCTCAAAGGTGACCTTCTGAGGAAGAAAACCCTTTTCTATCATCTCCATAAAGAACTGACAAGCCTCTCTCCATTTCTGCTTCTCGCACAACCCGTGAACCAACATCGTGTACGAATCCAAATCCGGGCCGCTTCTGCTCTCCTTCATGTCATCCCAAATCTCCCTCACTATCTCCAAACGATTCAGCCTCAAGAACATCCCAACCAAAATGTTGTACGTGTGCATGCTCGGCATGCACAAACCCTCCTCCTTTATCTTCCTATACAACTTCAATGCACCATCCACATCCTTTCTTCCTCTATACTCCTTAAAGAAACAATTATGTGTCTCCGCACACGGACTAATCCCATCTCTAACCATCTCCCCAAGCAACTCCTCTGCGTCCTCAAGCCGCCCGCAAGAACACAAACACTTAACAACCGAAGTATATGTCGCCACGGTTGGTGACAACCCCATCTCCCTCATCTCCTTCAACTTCTCAAGCGACATATCGGGCTTATGAGCGCGGCTATAAACATGCAGCGCGATCGAAAAACTTGTAACGTCGGGCTCAATCCCTCTCTCACGCATTTCATCGAACACCTTATCCGCATTCCTTATCGTCCTCTCGAACCTCTCCTCCGGGTGCAAACTCGCCTTCCGACAAACCCCATTCAACAAAACATTGTACGTAACAACGTTAGGTTCGATTCCCCTCGCCACCATGTCCCTCAAAAACCGCTCCGCCATATCAATCCGACCGATCTTACACCACCCATATATCAAAACAGTGTAGATCTTCACATCCACGACAAACCCATTTCTCCTCTTGTTGAAAACCTCAACCGCGACTCTCACATATCCGTACTTACATAGCGTGTCGAGCAAGAAATGGAAATCCTCCGACGTCGTTCTGGACCCGACAAAGGCCTCGACATCATCGAACGCCCGAACGGCCTGTCGGGTGAGGCCGGAGGAGATGAGGCGGCGGATGAGGATGCGGAAGGTGAGGGGGGTGGGTCTGAGGTGGGTCTGGTCCATCTCGACAATGAGCTGCCAAACGACGTCGAATTGACGGACCTTGCCGAGGATGTCAATGAGGAGGTTGTAGGAGGTTGGGGTGAGGGGAGAGAGAGGGAGGGATTTGGAAAATTGGAAAAAGGCGAGGGCAATCTTGGAAGAGTGGGAGAGGCGGAGGAGGGTCTGGTGGAGGAGGTGGGAGGAGAGAGAGACGCCGTGGAGCTGGAGAGAGGATTCCATGGCGTGGAAGGGTTGTGGTGGTGAAGGAGGATTGGGAGATCATGTCGGCGTCGTTTGACGGCTCCAGAGACGGCAGTTGTGGGTGGTCCGCGGTGGAGACGACGTCGTCTTGGTCGTCGGAGAGGTGGTCGGAAGAAGAGAAGGAACAGTGACGGCGAGTGGTGGTGCGGAAAACGACGTCGTTTCGGCCGTTTCGCCTCAAGGCATTGAGAAGAAAACCGAGTCTTCCCATGTTTGGTTTGGTTGAAACTCGAAAGAGTGAAGTGAAGTGAGTTTGGTTTTTAAACTCCTTTTCTTTGTTTCTGCTGTCGTTTTTGCGTTTAAAGCCTGCTTAAAATATTGTTGTCGTTTAAGTTGAGAACGACATCAACTCGTCCTTCAAGTTGCAGAAAAAAATGGAGGGTATGGAATTCTAGGATACAAGCATTCTTTATACTACTCTCTCTAGTATAATGAAGTCCTCCAAACATTACAAAGGACTTGACTCATACATAAAGATGAAACTTTTATAGTCTTGTGTTTTTTAATTATGTTTTGTACTTTCCTTTCTCATTCGTGTGCAAATATATTACATTAATTCTAGTTGATAGATCACATTAAGAATCGATGTCAAATTAATTATCGACTCCTAATATGATTGATAAGATATTTCACGTTGTACAACTGATAAATAGACGAAAAGATAATATATTTTCTTAAAATCTATTGATTATTCAGAAACCTGATAAAACATCTTATAGATATATTGATTCGCACAAATATAAGGAACACATTACACATGCATAAAGCTTTAAATTTGCTAATTCTAATGAATATAAAATATTGATGCGCGAGTAGGAAGAGAATTCTCAAGAACGTTTTATTGATAATGTACAAGATTCTATAGTGACCAAAAAAAAAAAAAAAAGAATCAATACTAAACCTAATTGTTGATTTAGAATAAAGAAAAAAATTAAGAGAAGAAATAAAAACAAACCAAAAAACTATTGTAAGTACGTGAACATCACAAAATAAGAAATCAGTCTAGACGGCAAAGTTGCATACTATCTCCAAAATGCAATCACTTCCATTTCGATCGCATGTTTATTTTCGAAAAGGAAAATTTTCTTATTTTAAATGAGAAAGTTTTTCATTTTGAGAATAAGATGATATTTGGATTTGTAAAAAATTTTCTTCTTAAAAATAAAAAGTTGTTTGAAATGAAAAAAAATAGTAATGAGAATTATGTATTCTAAGAATATTAAAAAAAATTCATTTTCTTTTTCAAAAAAGATATTGTACAAAATAAGTTTGAAAATGAGATAGTTTTCTTTTTGAAAATGAGAGAATGATGAAAAAAGTTAGGAAAAACACTATTTTACAAAAAATTTTCAATTTTCAAAATTGGATATGTCATCCAAACAAAGGGTAAGTTTTTTGAATTAGGAGTAGATATTGCATTCAAAGCCTACGTTTTTTTAAGCTTATATGTAAAAACCCTTTGAAATCCAATCAATCCAATTCACTGCATTTTTTAAAATTTTAACTAATAATTTTTTTATTAAACCAAATATATTAAATGAAGCAAGATAGCAAGATTTTTAAAATATTTAAAAGAAATAAATAATTACTAATTATACAATAAATTTACTTGTAATAAATAGATTATTTGCATGGTAAAATTTTTTATTTACTATTATTTATAATTTACTACTATTTATTGATATATCTTTGAAACTTATTATTTATTTTAAATATTTATTAAAAATTTTATTTATTTATTTATCTCAAAATTATAAGAAAGACAGGCACGACTCAAACAGTCGAAGTATTAATGGATCTAAAATAAATAGGTTGGGTCCATTTGACATCTCCAGGCTCAACTCATCGATAAAATTGAACAATAAGTAATATCCTTAAGAATAAACTATTCATTTAGTCTATAAACTTTTTTCTTATAGCAACTTTGATCTCTGATCTTTTTTCGTAGCTGAAATGCCCTTACACTATTAAAATATTGCTATAATAGTTTTTTTCATTAATTTTTAACGGAATCCGTTAGTAATATGGCCAAAAATGATGCTAACTCACGGATTCCGTCTAGAGATTAGCGAAAATGACTACTGTAGTAACGTTTTTAATAGTTTATGGTCATTCCAGCTAAAAAAAAATAAAAAATATTTTTAAACTATTAAAATGTTATTATAATAGTTATTTTTGTTAATTTTTTGACAGAATCCATTTGTAATTTATCAAAAAATAATGCTAATTAACTGATTCTATCTAAAAATTAACGGGAGGATTATTATAATAAATTTTAATAGTTTAATAGATTCCAACTATAAAAAAAAAATCAGAAATTAAAATTTCACAAAATTAAAAACTTCGGAAACCAATCTAAGTAATTTACCCTATCCTTAATTCCTAGACCAAACGACGTGTACGTGACCCAAAGAGAACAACATAGCTCTTTTTCCTTCAATGAGTCAACGCCTCAATCAAACGACATATATAATTTCGCTGTCGTTTTTCCTGCAATTCTAGTAAACGACATTGTTTTTGTTCGAGTAAAATCAAATTGGGGTTTTCGTCTCTAATCTTTTTAAATTATTCAAATCTTTCAAAAGAATGGTACTTTAATTCTTAATTGTTAAAATATTATCACGTGGACATTTAAATTAATAAAGAAAATGTACATGTAAGTCCTTTTGTTCAAGTCTGTAACTTTCTATTTTTTGTTAGTTTTGGCCCTCATTACACTTTGATTTTTTTTTTTTTTAAAGAGAGTTGACAATGGAAGAAAATTTAAATTATTTGACAAAAGGGCAGATGTGTAATTATTGGGTGATTAAAAAAACTTTGATGTGAAAAAAAAAAAAAGTCCAGTAGAGTTGTACAAGAAAGTCCGGTAAGTTGTAAAAAAAGAGCAGCTAACATGAACTTATTATTGGACAAGGTTGTATCATTTTTTTTCAAAAAAAAAAAAAAAAAATCCCAGGAAATATATATATATTAATGATAAAAACTGAGGGCTTTTCTTTAAAAAGTTACTATATTCAACGATCAAATCATCAGACTTTAACATTAAGACCCCACATGTCTGGTTTTTATTATTTTCGGCGGACTCATGTAACACATTTTACAATTGAGGATAAAAAAGTAACTTTCAAAATATATTTGGCCCGTTTAGCAGAATTTCTTATAAGTTATTTTTGGTTTTTTTTTTTTTGGTTTGAAAACAGCTTTTAAAAGTGTTTGGATAATCTGTCATAAGAGTTTCCACTCTTCAAAAGTACTTTTTATCATAACAAAAAAAATGTGACTTCTTATAAAAACTCTTCTAAGTAGATTTTAAAACTTATAAAAATTTAAATTAGATATTATAAATTTTATTTGACATTTTTAGTACTTATTAAATATTTTAGAGATAATTTTAATCTCAAAAGCTCTTTAATTCTAAACACTTATCAAAAAATCACAATTTTCACTTATCTTCTTTTGTTGACTAGAAGTAAAAGTAAAAATTCTGTAAATAGGAATATTATTATTGTGAAAGTTGTGGATTGCAAGATGAAAAGCTTGTATGCTCACTCGCAAAAAGATGTGGTGAAAGTTTATATATGCCTAATCGCGAAGATATTTGGTGGATATCTTGTCAGCACATGGAGATCAATTCAAGTGGAGATCACGTGAACAAATTTTGTGGGCCATAAGCAAAATTCATTGATACCACAAAGCTCCCTTGCCTCCACCACTATAGAAAGGGAAGGTTGTACTCTTGAGAGTGATTGAAAAATAGTGAAAGAAAAGAGCGAGAAAGAGAGAGTATTTGATAAATAGAGAAAGCAAGGGAGAAGTAGAAAAATAAAAATAAAATCTTATCTTCTCTAATTTATTTAATCTATTATTAATTATTTTTAAAAGAAGTATTTAATGTAGTACAAAACTAATGGTACGAAGAGAAAGTCCTAGTAATTGCAAATTAAATGTTTAAAAGAAGTATTTAATGTAGTACAAACTAATGGTACTATGTATAGGGACAACCCATTCTATTATATTATCATTAAACCTTAAGCAAAAGAAGTAAAGTTCACATATTGTCATCACAAAAGCGTTCTATTAAAATTGTATTAGTTATTGAAACTAATAAATCTCTAAAGCCAGTCAAAGCTTTCTATAAAAATGGAGAGAAAGAAAGTGGGCAATAATCCCCCCCAAAAAAAAAAAAAAAATAAATAATGGCTAATATTATTTATCAAAAAAATAGTGACCAGGAGCTTAAGTAAGAAAACTAGTGAAATACCTTAAATATTAGTAGGATAAGTTCAAGAAAAAAAATTAAGAAGGGTCAAATTTGAGAAAAAATAATTATGATGATGACACATATAAAAAACTTGATAAATTTATCGCTTAATTTAAAAACTCACATTTTCCTTTAAATTTTAAATTAATTGCACTTCACTCCACCCCTTAAATGAAATTCCATTGGTTGATCACTTGAGAATATATGAAGCGTCAATATGCAACTTAAATTGAATTCAATAATACATTGGATCTCGCAATATTTTTTTGTGAAGTGTTTTTCCAGCAATGTTTACACGTATACAAATACGTAAAAAATCCAATTCGTATTCTTTATTTTGTATTTTCCGATATGAAATATTGAAAACTAAAAAGGGCATAGGTGATTTTTATTTATATTATATATATATATTTTTTGTAACGTTATAAAATACTTTATTTTGGCCATACCTAACTCAAAATGGAAGTAATTCATATTTTTGTTTTTAATTCTAAGAGCATTTGTACCAACACATACATACTTGATCAAATAGTTTATTATTTTTAATAGTTACATCGCATCAATAATTATCACATTAAAATATAAAATATATATACCAAACATATAAATTAGTTATGATCTTACGGAAATACATGGTACCTACCTTCAGAGATACCTACTTTTAATTTCCTCTGACGGTTTTTTTTTTTTTTTTTTTTTGGTCTTTGAATTCTGTGGTGTCTTGGTTGAAATAGCCAAACTTTCTTTTAAAAACATGTATTGCAGCGGACGAACTTGACTGGGAAAAATTCTTTATTCACATGTACAAACAATCAAATCCGTTTATTTGACCATTTTTTTACCCAATTTTTTTTTTTTTAATTTTCGTTCTCCATTCTCTTGTTTTTTAACTTCTCCATATTCAGTTCATTTAAAAAGAAAACAAATTTATTAGAAAACTAACATTAATCCTTCAAAAAAAAAGAGAGAAAAAAAAAAAGAAGCTAAACATAAAAGCGGCGGGGTGGGATGGACGGCGTGACGGATATCCGGTGAAGTGTGGCTGCAAAAGCGGCAACGACAGTCAGAGATAGGGGCCTGCGACGGACTTATAGTGGAGCTGCCGACGAGGCTGTGACGGTTAGACTTGAGCTCCGATGGTGGGGATCCGACGATCGCCGGCGGCGAGAAAGAGTATTTATCTTCTTCTTGGAGAAGAAATAGGACAGAACTCAAAAAAGAAAAAAAAAACCACTGAATCTAAAGAATTAAGTGGGCCCCGCACTGCCATAACTTTCTTCCCATGTAGACCCGGGGTGAAAAACCCGCGGGGGTGAATCGAATTACTAAATACCATTATATATTATTATTATTAGGCATGTAGAATTTCTGTTTCATATGGTTCAAATAAAGTGAATTATTGTCAAGGACTTGATGACAAACTGGTCGATATTTCCATAAGGTCTTGGATTAGAATATATCTCACTATAATGATAGAGGTATATAAATAATCTATTTATATTTTTTCATCTCAGTTTTTATTTTTTTTCTGAAAATCAATAAAAATTATAACTAATTTTTATAAAATCAACTAACTCAAATTTAAAAATTTCAATTCAAATAATTTCACCAAACAGACCCTAAATAAGAAGAAAATAATGAAAACAAAACGAGTTAATATAATTCATATAATTTTTTTTAAATTTAAGAATTCACAAGATGTAGAATATTACTCTTTCGTAAACTTCAAACAAAGTGAATAAGATATTTGAAAAATCATAAAGAAAGCAAAGGGGAAAAAAATAAAAAACAAAATGATTTTCGAATTTTTTTTTAACCCTTGATAGCTACAAAAAAAAAAAAAAAAAAAAAGGAATTTCAACGGATGATTTTGGCTGCATTAGGCCAATAATGGCCACCTTATCCAGCCGGAGTCCGCTAAAAGACAAAGATTTAATCAACTTAAATAAAATTATAAATAATATAAACGTTTTTGTTTGTCGTTTGTAATTTCTCTTCTAATTATACTAGTAAAATATGGCATGAGATACCAGAAGAGAGAACGATTTTGAGAAGAAAAGTGGGAGCAAAGTACGGAATAATAATAAAAAATAGAGAAATTTATCTAAATGATCATCTTTTTTTTTCATCCATGACTAACGTGATACAAATTTTTTATTATTTATCAACATAACATAAATTTTATTTTAATTTTATATTATACTAATTTAATGTTATTTTTTTTATATTTTATTAATATAATAATATTTAAATTTATGTCAACTACTTTTTCCTAATAAATAATACATCTAGATGGGCCATAGTCTGATTGTGAATCTCAAATAAATAAATAAAAAAAATTAGAGAAAAAGAAGAGATATTTGTGTCATAAATGTATGAGAATTTATATCCACACAGAGATAGAGTTAGGTTTTGAAATGAACTAACTACTACAGCTTAATAGTTTATCATTTATATATTTTATGTTTTATTAGATCTTTATATTTTATGAATAATAGAACAAATAAAAGAATAAAAACATGTTAGGTGTCTCTTTTGACCCTTCTATCACGCAGCAGCCTCAGCCTTCCCCATCATATAATACTATATTATCTTCTTCTTCTTCCTCCTCTTCTTCTTCTTCTTCTTCTTCTTTTTTTTTTTTTTTTTTTTTTTTTTTTTTGTGAATGTATTGTTTTCTTTTTTGGAAATACTATAAAATACTACTATTATTATTATTATTATTATTGATATTATTATTATTATTAAACTCTTAATTTGTGCAACTCTAATCTTTAATTTAAACTTGCACAAGTGGGCAGAATATTGAGTCTTGCCTTTCTAGAAAATTCTACAACAAATGTGTTTCCTTTTTATTTACATCTGTTCTGGTACTCTTAACAATTAGGTCAATTTCCAGCCAAAAAAAAAAGAGAAAAGGTAAAGTTTCCTAACATAAATAGATGCATGTACAAGTAGAGAAAATAACATGTATATTTTTAAGGGGAAAAATATCAATTCTAGAAGAAAGATTTGTAATTACTAAAAATGTAGTGGATTACATTATTGTGTTTCACCTTTTTTTTTAACAAAGAAAATGATGTTATACTTATATATCACTTAAATTAAGAAGAATTTGTTCAATTCTCCTTAGTTTGCTAAATAATATCCAAAATCATGATTGTACCTTTTAATTTTTACAGCTGAATTCATCACAAAATAAAAAATTTAGATTCTCATCTTTAATTATTATCAATTTTAAATAGCACTAAATTCCATCAAAATAAAAAAAGAAAATAAAATCTATTGTAGAACACGGTTTTAATTCTTTGATACCTTACAATAGTTTCTTTTTAAAGAAATGAAAAAAAACAAACTTTCTTTTGACATTTTTTTTTGCTAAAGCTGGATTAATTTCTGACAGCTATCCTTGATAAATTATATTATTTTATTATTAGAAGCTCCATCTTATATGCAACACGCTCTGTTTCCTTCCAGAATTCATTGACTCACATTAAAAACAATAATTTATATTTCAATACACTTTTTGGCTTCAGTTTTTTTACTTTGAAATTTTCAAATGAGAGTTTAATTTCAATAATGTGAAAATCCCGAGTTGTTTTTATGCTTTTTTGAATATCTTTTTTTTTTTTCATTTCCTCTCGTAGCCGTTTATTTTTGACTTTCTAGAAGGCTTCCAATGAATGACTTTCTGAAACTTGGTCACTATTGTTCCATGCTATCCTATTGTACACATTTCACCGGTTGACAATGACGATTATTGGTAAATCCCCATGATATAAATCTGCCAGTTGACACACAAAAAAAAAAAAAAAGGAAAAAAAAGGAAAAAAAAGGCCAAAAATCCTTTGTCTGAATTTCCTTATTAATGGGTTGGTTTTCTTTTGTTATTTTTCTCTTTCTCACAAATATTAAATTTAACTGTTTCATGAAGTAGTTGAGATTCACAGCCTTTCAGGTAGTTCTAGATGGGAATACCCCAAAATCAAAAAATATCCATTATTCATATTCAAAGTTTGTTCCTTGCCATCTTTCTGTCTTCTTCTGAGCTGCAAGTCAAACCAGGGATGCTGGTCAAGAGAGAGAAACAGAGAGAGGAGAGAGAAACAAAGAGACGAAGAATTGTTCACCACGTTTCTTCCTATGCTTCCCAGAACATGACTTGGGTACTTCCTTATTTTTCATGACTAGTCTTTTCTTTAGTTTTTTAAACAATTATTAGTAATCTTTGTTTTGGTCTTGTCTCCATTATATAGAAACAGTTGTTAGTTTTTTGGTCTGAAAGTTTCTTCCTTTCTATTCTTTTCTTTTCTTATTGTTTTCTAGATTTGTTTATTTTTGTTCTAATCGTTTCATTTTGTTGTTGTTGGCTCTTGTGAAGTTTCCTAAACCGTATTTATTTTCCTAGAATTAGACCTTGTCCTGTGTTTCTGGGCTTAAAAACTTTCTGGGGTTTGACCAACTCTGTCTTTCGAGTTCAAATAATCTTTCTCTAGAGCCAAACAAACTTATTACAAATTCTGGGATTTTCATATCTTTCAACAGAACAACTTGAGTTGTTAAGAGCTTGTTTAGATTATATTAGCTTCTGAAGAGAAAAAAGAGAGAGAGAGAGAGAGAGAGAGAGAGAGAGAGAGAGAGAGAGACAGAGACAGAGAGAGAGCGAGAGAGAAAATACATGGCAGGTCCAAGAAGAAAGAAGAAGCAACATTTTGGCAGAATCCATGCCTTCTCTTGTGGGAAAGCTTCATTCAAAGGGGAACACTCATTGATTGGAGGACCCGGGTTCTCGAGGGTCGTCCATTGCAATGATCCCGAAGGTTTCGACACTACGGTTTTCAACTACGCAAGCAATTATGTGAGTACAACCAAGTATAATATTGCAACATTCTTGCCCAAATCGTTGTTTGAGCAGTTCAGGAGAGTTGCAAATCTCTACTTCCTCATTTGTGCAATATTGTCCTTCACATCGCTCTCTCCTTACTCCCCCGTGAGTAATGTCATCCCTCTTGTGGTTGTCATGGGAGTTTCTATGGCGAAAGAACTTCTCGAAGATTGGAGGCGCAATCAGCAGGTAACCTTTTTCTTTTTTAAAACTTGTTATCTACTTTGTGTACGTTGGATTGACAAAATAGTTTCGAACCGTTTTAAAACATCCTGGCTCGTTTTGTTTCGGAATTGTTTAGAATGAAATTTGGTACATAACAAGTACACTTTTAGAATTTTGCCTAGATTTGCTTCTAGTATATGAATGAAACTTGGAATACATTAAAAGAAAGAAAAAAAAAAAAAGGAAAAAAAAAAAAAAAAAAAGAAAACGTTTCGTCGATTTCATTTCGTACCAAATTACAAGATCTATAATTTTCCTTTATCCTTTTAGTTCTCTGATGTTGTATAATTGTTACCAGGATATTGAGGTAAATAACCGTAAAGTGAAGGTGCATTGTGGCGATGGCGTTTTCGATTATGCAAAGTGGAAGGATTTGAAAGTTGGAGATGTAGTGAAAGTGGAAAAAGATCAATTTTTCCCTGCTGATCTCATCTTACTTTCATCAAACTTCGAGGAAGCAATCTGCTATGTTGAGACCACCAACCTTGATGGAGAAACTAATTTGAAACTAAAGCAAGCCCTGGAGGTAACCTCGAATTTTCATGAAGACTCGAGCTTCCAAAACTTCAAGGCGGTAATCAGATGCGAGGACCCAAATGCAAATTTGTACACTTTTGTTGGTAATATGGAGTTTGAAGATCAACAGTACCCTCTTTCACCTCAGCAGCTTTTGCTTAGGGACTCGAAGCTAAAGAACACGGATTTTGCATACGGAGTAGTAATCTTTACCGGTCACGACACGAAAGTTATGCAAAACGCAACAGCTCCACCTTCTAAGAGAAGCAGAATCGAGAGAAGGATGGATAAGATTGTCTACTTCTTGTTTGCAGTCTTGGTTTTGATGTCGTTTATTGGGGCGATTTTCTTCGGTATTGAAACTGAAAAGGACCTCAAAAATGGGAAAATGAAAAGGTGGTACCTTAGACCGGATGATACCACGGTTTACTATGATCCAGAGAGGGCGCCGGTTGCTGCCATTTTGGAGTTCTTGACAGCCCTTATGTTGTACAGTTATTTGATCCCCATTTCCTTGTATGTGTCGATAGAAATCGTCAAAGTTCTTCAGAGCATTTTCATCAACCAGGATGTGCAAATGTACTATGAGGAAACTGACAAGCCAGCACGAGCCAGGACCTCGAATCTGAACGAAGAGCTTGGCCAAGTTGACACTATACTTTCAGACAAAACAGGAACTTTAACTTGCAACTCCATGGAGTTCATCAAGTGTTCCATCGCCGGGACTGCTTATGGACGCGGAGTAACGGAAGTTGAGAGAGCCATGGCTAAGAGAAAAGCGTCGCCTTTACTTCGAGAGATGAATGGAGTACAGAACCATGTTGAAGATCACATAGAAGCAAAGCCATCCATTAAAGGATTTAACTTTGTGGACGAAAGGATCATGAACGAAAATTGGGTTAAAGAGCCACGCTCAGACGTAATCCAGAAGTTTTTAAGGGCATTGGCTGTATGTCACACTGCATTACCTGAAGCTGATGAAGAAACGGGAGTGACGTCGTATGAAGCCGAGTCACCCGATGAGGCAGCTTTTGTGATTGCAGCAAGAGAACTTGGGTTTGAGTTTTTTGAAAGGTCTCACACAAGCATCTCGGTGTACGAGTTAGATCCCATCACTGGCATGAGAGTTGAAAGGTAAGCTTTCGCAGCTAGATATTATCAATGTTTGAAATTTTGTTCTGTATGATTCGAATACTTAAAGCCCGTGTTTTCCATGTTCCAGAGTGTACAAGATTTTGAACATATTGGAGTTTAATAGCTCAAGAAAGCGGATGTCGGTTATAGTAAGAACTGAGGAGGGAAAGTTACTACTAATCAGTAAAGGAGCCGACAGGTTAGTATTCTTCCAAAATAGTAAGTTTCCATATTCTCCGATGGAGTTCTTGTCATAGTAATCCGATTTTGTTTTCCGTAAGCAGTGTCATGTTTGAAAGACTTGCAAAGAATGGAAGGGAGTTTGAAGAGAAGACTAGGGAGCATATTAACGAGTACGCTGATGCTGGTTTAAGGACATTGGTTATCGCGTACCGTGAGCTTGATGAAGAAGAATACAATGAATTTAACGAGGCAATCACCGAGGCTAAGAACGTAGTGAATGCAGATAGGGAGGACATGATCGAGGAGGTAGCAGAAAAAATCGAGAAGGAATTGATTCTTCTCGGTGCTACTGCAGTTGAAGACAAACTTCAAACTGGGGTGAGTATTAAATTTTTTAATACTTCAGTTCCGCCTTCGCTCTTTCTCTTCCTCGCCTTCCATACTTAGTTCTTCGTGGTGCATTTGTTACGAAAACTTGTTTCGAATCGTATATCATCTTTCATCCTTGGGTGATTAATCTATAGATTGGACTAAAAGTTCTTTTTTCGGTGACGATAGGTTCCGGAATGCATAGACAAACTTGCACAAGCTGGAATTAAAATTTGGGTGTTGACCGGAGATAAGATGGAGACAGCAATCAATATCGGGTATGAATACGATTAAACTAGTGAATGACAGTCTTACAAATAAATAAAGTCTAAAAACAGGAATTTCTCACCATATATTTATTTTTGTCTTTCAGGTTTGCCTGCAGTTTGCTTAGACAAGAGATGAAGCAGATAATAATTAGCTCGGAGACTCCTGAAGCTAAAGCATTAGAGAAAGGAGAGGACAAGTCTGCTGCTGCCTCGGTAAAGCCCGTTATTTCCTCTCCATTTTTGTTTTTTCTCATCTTGTGGCATAAAATAGTGACAGATTTCCGAGATCTAACAGAATTTTCTGATTTTCTAGGCACTTAAAGCAAGTGTTCTCCAACAGATAACTGCAGCAAAGGCATTGCTTACTACATCGAATGACTCTGAGGCATTGGCTCTAATCATTGACGGAAAGTCTCTCACTTACGCTTTAGAGAAGGATATTAAGGACCTCTTTCTAGAGCTTGCCATTGGCTGTGCATCGGTGATATGCTGTCGTTCGTCTCCCAAACAGAAAGCACTTGTGAGTCTTACTTGTCACCTTTCTTTTCACGCATTTGATGTTTCAGTGTAGAATCATCTCTGATTTTTGTGTTTCTTAATGTAATGAAGGTTACAAGACTGGTTAAACTAAGGACTCGTAAAACAACTCTTGCAATTGGTGATGGAGCAAACGATGTTGGAATGCTACAAGAGGCTGATATCGGTATCGGTATAAGCGGTGTTGAAGGAATGCAGGTAAGGATAAAGACTAAAAAGATTGCTCAAAGTTCTCTCTCTTTTGCTTCAAAATTGATAACCCAACTACGCAATTATTGCACTTGCCAAATACTAATTTTAAAAACCACTTCTCGATATTTCAGGCAGTTATGTCAAGTGACATTGCAATTGCACAATTCCGTTTCTTGGAACGCTTGCTGCTTGTGCACGGCCATTGGTGTTACAGAAGGATATCATCAATGGTAAAATTTCTCTTTCGAAATCCTTTTATTATTATTTTTTTAATCGTTTGGTGGCTACTTTAAATATGTTGACCTGTTGCTTAGAATATAAGGTACCTTGATTTGGTGAACAAGTTCGAATTTTCTTATCTCCTTACCGAGTTAATACTAGTTTCAGTTATTAATCGAAAAGGTTGACTTATTCCTTTCCCTTTTCTTTTGGCAGATATGCTATTTCTTTTACAAGAACATTGTTTTCGGCTTCAGTATCTTCTTCTTTGAGATATACGCATCGTTTTCGGGCCAATCTGTATACAACGACTGGTATCTGTCACTGTACAACGTCTTTTTCACTTCTCTTCCCGTGATTGCCCTGGGAGTACTTGACCAGGATGTCTCATCCAGATTCTGCCTCAAGGTATCCATTATCCTAACGCCTTTCACTTTCCAAATATTTTACATCAAAGTTTTGTTTCTTCATTTGGGAAAATCATAAAAATCTGCATTTTTACACTTTTGCCTCACGAGAACTAATCCTAAATTCAAAACATGTTGGAGAGTTCCACCAAATCGATGAATGATGTTAAAATTTGAAAATTAACACCCTTATTATGCACGTGACATCGTCCAAAATTTGTCTGTTCCTTTTAACGAGCTCATGTAACGTGTACAAGGGTGTTTCGATCCAAATTTTAGCAGTCATCATGATTTGAGACAAGTATATAGCATTTTGATAGTTATTTCACCAAATAAATCTTTAATAACGTCGACTTTCACTCGTTTCTCTGCAACAGTTTCCATTACTGTACCAAGAAGGTGTACAAAATGTCCTATTCAGTTGGGTTAAGATTCTGGGATGGATCGTCAATGGGGTTCTAACTGCTGTCACGATCTTCTGGTTCTGCATCCGGGCAATAGAGAGTCAACCTTTCAGAAAAGGCGGGCAAGTAGCGGGCCTGCAGATCCTCGGTGCCACCATGTATACATGTGTGGTGTGGGTTGTGAACTGCCAGATGGCCATCTCCATCAGCTACTTCACATACATTCAGCATATCTTCATCTGGGGCGGGATCGGATTCTGGTACATATTCCAATTGGCATATGGAGCCATCACCCCTGACTTCTCGACGACCGCCTACCAAGTGTTCATCGAAGCCTGTGCACCATCTCCATTCTACTGGATCCTCACCCTCTTAGTGTTGATCTCTTCCCTCCTGCCGTACTTCGCTTACTCCTCCATCCAAATGCGGTTCTTCCCCATGTACCACCAGATGATTCAGTGGATGAGAAAGGACGGGTACTCAGAAGATCCCGAGTTCGTCCAAATGGTGAGGCAGAGATCAATTAGGCCCACGACTGTAGGATACACTGCCAGGATTGAAGCAAGATCGAAGCGCTTCGAGTATAAGCCCGAACCAATTGGTGATGCACATAGGTGATGCACATAGGTTTTGAAGTAAAAAAACATCCTTAGTCTTTTGTCATTTCTAAAGGTATTGATGTACATTGTTTACTAAGTCTGAGAATTCTTTTTTTCATATCTTTGTACATAATTTCATACGAGACTAAAGGCGGGTTTTTGATTGCTTGGCAAGAAAGAGAGTACCAAAAAATGAAGGTTTCAAGAGCATTGTGCCTTAATTTTCTTGATGGGGTTTCTCTTTTCTCCAAGATGCAGAGCTATACTCTTGTAGTTTTTGGTCTTTTTAGACAGCTTTTGAGACCAAGAATATACTGTTTAATAGATGTACCATAGTACAAATATAATAATTATCAGTTTTTTTTTTATTAAATTTTTTTATAAGTTCAATTCTATGTAGGGTGAATAATTGGGCATTGTCCCTTTGCTTGGTGTATATTTTTTATGAATAAAAAGTCTTTTGATTAATCAGCTATGCATTTTTCTTGGAATTTCAGGAATATATATATATATATATATATATATTATTTATTTCATTTTTTTGTCTGCCTATTTTCTGTAAGACTAACACATAACGATCACATTCACCCTTAAGAGGAAAAACGACAACAGTAGTCTAAAAAACGACAGCACCTAAAACGACAATTTTTATTTATAAGAATAACACGTCGGACGTAATCTGAGGAATCTAATAACTAAAAATGACACCAACTGTACTTTGAAAAAAAAAGGGGGGAAAAAAAAGACACCAACAACAGAGAAACAAAAATTGAATTTGCGTGACAAACGACAGTCACATTCGTGAAGGAGATTATTTACCAATGATTAATGCCTTTAATGGTTCTCTTTGGTACTTTTTTGTTGGCATTGTGGTAAGAAAACAAGTGAACACCGAGAATTTTAAGGAAAAAAAAAAATGTAAAAAACAATCATAAAAAAGTGTAATATTATCCCATCGCTCATGTTCATACCCGTACTCGTATTCCTAACAAATTCTTAATGTGTTTAATATCCAAAAAAAAAAAAAAAAATTTACGTAAGAGGCAGTTTTGTTTTTTAACGTAACATATTCTTATAATCTTTTAATTTGTTAATATTATTAAAAAAATCATATACATAATTTAATAATAATTTTACGTCTTAAAACGTAAAGACTGAATTCACCACCTCCACCCCAAGTTATAAATAAAGGGTAAGGTTACGGTAGAGACTCTCTGAGAGTCTCTACCGGTAGATACCTTTTTTTGACCGTTAAGATTTAATCGAACGGTTCAAATATTGATGGTGTACGATATTTATCATACATCTAACCTTACACAATCATTCCCACATAAACTCTTCTCCGTCGATCTTCCTGCCGCCGGCGACGGACGCCGGCGACTCATCACCGACGCCGGCGACCCAACTCCGGCCACCTCCGGCCCCCAGCCCCGGCCGCCACCGTCGCCGCCGGTGACCCTATTTTCTCTCTCTTCCCCTTTCCCCTCTTCTCTCTCTCTCTCTTCCCCTCCCTCCCGCCGGCCCCCACCCCCGCCGGCCCCCACCCCCGGCCTCCCTCCACCCCCGGCCGCCTCCCTCCCCCGGCCGCCACCCTCCCCCGACACCCCCCTGACGACCCCCCCTCTCTCTTCCCCTTTCTCTCTCTTCTCTTCTCTCTCTCTCTTCCCCTCTCTCCCGCCGGCCCCCACCCCCGGCCTCCCCCCACCCCCGGCACCCCCCCGACGACCCCCCCTCTCTCTTCCCCTTTCTCTCTCTTCTCTTCTCTCTCTCTCTTCCCCTCTCTTTCTCTTCCCCTCCCTCCCGCCGGCCCCCACCCCCGGCCCCCAGCCAGGCCCCCGGCCCCGCCCCCCTCCCCCGGCCTCCCCCACCCCCGACGACCCCCTCCCCCCGGCCGCCACCCTCCCCCGCCCCCCCTCTCTCGCGCGAAATCGCGAAATCACGAAATCACGCGAGAGAGGGGGGGGGCCGGGGAGGGTGGCGGCCCGGGGGAGGGGGTCGTCGGGGGTGGGGGGAGGCCGGGGGAGGGGGCGGGGCCGGGGGCCTGGCTGGGGGCCGGGGTGGGGGCGGCGGGAGGGAGGGGAAGAGAGAGAGGGGAAGAGAGAGAGAGAAGAGAAGAGAGAGAAAGGGGAAGAGAGAGGGGGGGTCGTCGGGGGGTGCCGGGGGAGGGTGGTTGCCGGGGGAGGGAGGCGGCCGGGGGTGGGGGAGGCCGGGGGTGGGGGCCAGCGGGGGTGGGGGCCGGCGAGAGGGAGGGGAAGAGAGAGAGAGAGAGAAGAGGGGAAAAGGGAAGAGAGAGAAAATAGGGTCGCCGGCGGCGACGGCGGTGGCCGGGGCTGGGGGCCGGAGGGGGCCGGAGTTGGGTCGCCGGCGGCGGAAAGATCGCCGGCGACGGAGAAGAGTTTATGTGGGAATGATTGTGTGAGGTTAGGTGTATGATAAATATCGTACACCATCAACATTTGAACCGTTCGATTAAATCTTAACGGTCTAAAAAAGATATCTACCGGTAGAGACTCTCAGAGACTCTCTACCATAACCTTACCCATAAATAAATAAATAAATAAAAGAACAAAACAAAAACAAAAACGACAGTCACATCCTATTAAATGAGCCAATTGATGAGTTGAGTAAGATGCAAGCAAATTGGAGCAGAGAAGAGATTGAAGAGGAGGAGGGAAAAATGGAGATGGAAATGAGAGGGAGGGAAAACATAGAAATAGGAGAAGACATAACTCCACCACTCCCTCCCCTCTCCTTTTCCCTCCACCGTTCCCTCCTCCTCTCCCACTGCTCCTCCTGCTTTTCCCCTCT
The DNA here is from genome assembly GCA_025413025.1 of Ficus hispida. Lineage (NCBI taxonomy): Eukaryota > Viridiplantae > Streptophyta > Magnoliopsida > Rosales > Moraceae > Ficus > Ficus hispida. The sequence goes on along the minus strand of CM046366.1, from coordinate 12,375,597 downwards.
TCCTCCCTCTCCTTTCCGCCCCACTTTTCCTCCCCTTTTCCCTCCCTCCAACTCCGGAATCCTCTACTGCTCCTCCCAATGCTCCGCCTCCGACTCCCCCCTCCACCTCTCCTCCGCCGAGCCCCACCTCCTCCACCTCCTCCCCTCCCTCCCCTACTCCGCTGACTCCTCCGACCTTCGCGCCGCCCTCCGCCTCCTCCAATCCCACCCCTCCATGTGTCGCGCCTCCTCCGCAGACCGCGTAGCCGGCCTGTCCACAAACCTCCAGAAATTAACGGCACCAGGCGACGACGACGATGACGACGACGATGGGGAGGAGATCGCCGCGAGAATTCGCGACGGAGCTAGGGCCATGGCGGAGGCGATGAGGATGAGAGACGGCGGCGATGAATTGGACGAGGCTACTGCGGCGGCGGCGCTCTGCGCGGTGCTAACGAACGCCGTGGAGGTGCAGGATAAGAGCGGGCTCGCCCTCGGGATCGCGGTGTACGGCGGGCCAGGGTTTTCGTGGATCAACCATAGCTGTTCTCCGAACGCTTGTTACCGGATTTCTCTGCCGTCGGATCTCCAAACGACGTCGTTTTGTCCATACGACGGAGGGGAGGCCGCCATGAGAATCGCCCCTTTTTGTAAAGAAACTCAAGTAAGTAGTGAGGCTTTTAATGTCGTTTATAGCTAAGACGTGTGCTCAGTTTAATGTCGTTTATAGCTAATTCCTTTTTCTTATGGTCGTTTTTGAGAACTTGTGTATTCTTTGCAGATGGAGAGTGGTGTTTGTGGCAACAATGTTTTATCAACAAAAGGTGTCGTTTTTTTGTTTGGAAGCATTTTGAAGGGTATTTAGCAGGGTCGCCCCAAACTTATGATCTTTTGGTAACTTGTCCATCAAATTTTTGATTTTAGCAATTTATCCCCTGAACTTGTGAGTTGTTATAATGCGCTCCATTTGATTTGACTTCCTGTTAAATTAGTGGCGGAAAGCCTAGTATGCTTGACTAAAGACGGAAAACCTCATACCTGACTAAAAATTTTGGAATCTAACATAAACTCTAATGCAAATCTTTCAAATTCAAAAATCAAATATTATGGAAAGTTAACAAAATGGGGCAGAATGTTAACAACTTAGAAAATTCAGGGGGTAAATTGTCAAAATTAGAAATTTGGGGTAGGTTGTCAAAAGGTGACAAAGGGCAACAATATTAAATAATCTATATGTTAGAAATTTGATTGTGGTTTTGCATATTTAAATCTTTTTTTTTTTTTTTTTTGGGGTCATTACGCGTGTGAAAATGAAGAGTGTGGGTGTGGGTGTTGTTATGGACCAAGAATCATAGTTAGGAGCATCAAGAGGATAAAGAAAGGGGAGGAAGTGACTGTGGCTTATACTGACCTATTGCAGTCCAAGGTACTCTTTGAATCTCATAAACTCAAATTTCCGTTGTTCCAAAGAGTTTGTTTGATATAACTGCATTGTTTTGTGACATCCTTGACCTGTTATAGATTTACAACTGCGGGCTAATTAAGTATACAACGTCCACTCTCAACGAATGGGTGAGGAGAGGTTTTGGTAGGAGCTATCAGGTTCGAAATTTGGGAATGTTTTACAAAATTATACAGCGTCCACATTTAGGGAAGGAAAAATGACACAATTGGGGGAAACAAAACTAAGCATGGCAACATGAAATGCTACGTTGGATGACATTGTTTTGGTTGGGGCACCCAGGCGACGGTCTGCTGTATCAAATCCCATAACAAACCCGGAAAAGAAACAGAAACTAAAATTTGAAACATCAAATGGCAATCTAGGAGTTGGAAATAAGAATATAAGATGGTCCCCTCTATGCACTGTTGGAAACGCAGGAAATAGCTTCACACTCTGATCATCGTCATTGGAGTTGCTGGAAAGAAAAGCATCCTGCATCCACCTTCATATATGATATATCATCAAATTAGCATGTTTACAAGCCTGCTTATTCTCAAGATGGCAATAATGTATTTGTGAGATGCACTTGTTGCTGAGAATTTGAGAACCATTTATAGCCATATCCTTTTGCTCTCTAGGCCTCAAATACACTTGCCCGCTCCTCCCCAGCCTCGTGGAAAATGTGGACGTATATCAACCTAAATATTGGTTTATTTATTGTTGTAGCTCGTTTGATTCTTATTTTCATGTTTATAAATACTTACTAATTTGTTTTTTCCTCTAATATTTTATGGTATTCTCCTTGTTGCATAGTCTATGAGGCAGACGGATTTGTGGTCAAAGTATCGTTTTATCTGCTGTTGTAGTAGATGTGGTACAGTGCCCCCAACTTATGTGGACCGTGCTTTGGAGGTAAGCAATCATGAAAACATGTTAAGTTTCTATACCTGCAACAAAATTTGGAACTTACAAACATGTTTTGTTTGAGGTTTATTTCTGCAATCATTCCATGTTACTTACCTATGAGCAAAACTTTTGTCTCATACTCTTGAGCTCAAAAATTTTTGGAGTGGACGGAAAGGTAACCTTTTTGACATACTGCTTGGGAGTGATTGTGTTTATACATATATGTACACATTTTCCTTATATATGTTTATTCTGGCAAGTTACTTTGAAATTATGTACTGTTTTGAACTGTAAGCTGCACCTCTCTTTCCAATTTATAAATTCCCGAATCAGAATGTCCTAAACCTGTGTTAACAGTTTCGGCTATTCCTTGATTAGGAAATTTCCATTGTCAGTGGTAGCTCTTCAAGTTCTGATAGTGGCTTTTACAGAGAAAAGGCAACTCAAATGTTACTCGAGTATATTGATGATGCGATATCCGACTATCTTTCAAATGGTGATCCGCAATCATGTTGCAAGAAGCTTGAGCATGTACTCACTCAAGGTCTTCATCATGAACAGTTAGAATGTAAAGATGGAATGTCACTGCCAACTTTTACTTATTGGTTGCATCCTCTCCACCACCTATCGCTAAATGCCTATACGACACTGGCTTCTGCCTATAAAACTTGTGCAAATGACATGTTGGCTTTGTTTTCTGAAACGAACGGAAATATTTGTGAAGCTTTTGACATGAGCAGGACCAGTCTAGCATATTCCTTGTTGCTTGCGGGGGCAGTTAACCATCTCTTTCAGTTTGAACCTTCTCTAATTGCTTCCATTGCGAATTTCTGGGCAAGTGCAGGGGAGTCCTTGTTGGCTTTTGCTAGAAGCTCAGCCTGGAGTGAGTTTATGCCTTTGTCAAGCCTCTGTTCCATCAGAAAACATGACTGCCTAAAGTGTTCGTTGAGAAACAAATACAAAACCGGTTCATTTCATAGCCAAGTCCAATATGCAGATTTTGAGCATGTATCAAGTGAGTTTCTCGAGTGTGTTACTGGTTACATGCAGACTGTTTGGCATTTTCTTGTTCATGGTTGCAACCATTTAAGAGTATTTAGGGATCCCTTGGACTTCAAATGGCTTATGACCGCGAAATACTCCAGTTTGTGTGAAATTCGCTGTTGTAGTGGTAACAATGGAGGTTTGAATAGTGGTGTTTACAAAAATATTTCTGGATGTGAACCGCAGGGATGCACCAGCCAGGTAAGAACACATCTCTTTCAACTTGGGGTGCATTGCTTACTATATGGAGCATATCTAACAGGGATATGTTTTGGTGAGGGTTCGTATTTGGCCGGTCACATTCAGAGCATTTTAGACTCTGTAGAGTAATCCTTGTCATGTTCCAAACTGAGTTGTGAAAAGTCTTTAGTTTACGAGGCAGAAAGCGAAAGCGAATTGCGGTCTTGCTGAAGTTTAGAAACAAATTTATCTGACATATTTGTAATGCAAAAATATCTGGTTTGAATATGCACATTTGTGTGTAACTCAATCGTTACTGGCTGGAAGAAACATTCCGAAGGTTGTGAGGTCCTGTTAGTTAGTTTCCGGAGATGTCTGGAAAAAAAAAAAAAAAAAAAAAAAAGAACATAAATAGAGATGACAGTTGATTATTGTTGATGGTTAAATCTCCTGCTGAGGTTACTTTTTGTGCTCTTGGCTGTACTTCCTTGAGAAGGGCTTTCTGTATCTAAGACATGAGAATTGTTGACCCATATGTCAGTAACTGAGAGATTGATACCGTCTGTGATCTTTTCCATTAAACGAGTAAAATGTAATATAAAGATTTACTTAACATTGTATATGATGAGCTTGAAAGATCTGTTTCTTAGATTTGACTCTTGTATCTCTTTATTTATGTATCTTTCATACTTTTTTAATAATATCATGTCATGTCAATTAAAAATATCATTTAAACACAATATCATATCAAAAAATGATGTGAGATTGATTACCTACTTAGCCATTGACCTTAATACAATGACTGTAGATTTCACTCTGTAGTAATTTACACAGGTCTTGACCCATGAAACATATATCTGGGAAAAAAAAAATGGCAATAATTAGCTTCTCTGCAAACCACTAATCCATCTCTATTAATTTATGTAAACGATTTTAGTATTGTGTATCAGACTGAAATCGATCTATAAAGGAGAAAAATCTGGAAGAAAAAAAAAAAAAAAACTATTTGCTGCCAACAAATATCACCTCCTACCCTACAAATATTGACCAATTTTATGATCATTTCTAGATGCTACCAAAGTTGCTCAAGAAAGTGTCAAAAGGCCAACAAGTTCCTTTTAAAAAGAACCTTCGAAATCCCCACTTCGAAAAAAATAAAAATAAAAAAGATAAGAATGATAGGTTTTTTTCTAGATTAATTTTAATATTATTCTGATGCCACGTATATTTTTCTGGGGACTAACAATTATAACTTGTAACTACTGGGCCTTTTTAAGTAATAATTTTAAATTTTAAGGGTCTAGAATATATTTAAATTTTTTAGGGGGGGGGGGGGGGGGCTTAATGTAATTTTACTCAAACATATAAATACATTAAAAAAAAAAAAAGTTGAGACCCTGGGCGTCTATCAACTACGTCCCTGGTGTTATTTATCAATTGCGAGACTTAAGTGGAAATAAACAACCCAAATAAATAAATAAATAAATAACATTAACCATTGCCATCCTTCTAAATTCCAATTTTAAATCCTTAATTTTCTGCTCTTTGAAATTGATTCATGCTAAGGAGCCAAGCAATCTTTTTTTTTTTAGGTGATATATATATATATATTAAAAGATAAAGTTTTTGAAAAGATTATTACTTGAATAATCAATTTTTAATAAGAACAGAATTAAAAAAAGTGTAAAATTTTTAAAAATAAAATTTAAAAAAAAGAGTTGGTGAAGGAAGCCCCTAATCGACATTAGCTCCGTCCCTGATGCAATAACAATGAATGAACCGATATTAATGTACATTTACAGCCAAAATTTATACTACAACAACATTGATCTATTTTTATTATTATTATTTTTTTATTTTAGTAAGTCATGACAAAGCAAGGCCTAGAAAATCCGAGGCCGATCTTGCCATAACAGTCGCAAACTCATTGAAGCTAATGACGCCGTCACCATCCTTATCAGCCTCCCTGATCATCTCGGTCAGCTCCCGGTACGTCAGCGGCTGCCCCATCTTCGCCATCGCCCCCGCCAGCTCCACCGCCGTGATGTATCCGTTGCCGTCCCTATCGAACGACCGGAAGACCTCGAGGAGCTGCTCTTGGTTCACCAATATCTCCTCCTTCATGTCGGGCATTATGGCATTGGCAAGCTCCTCAAACTCCACGGCGCCGTTGCCGTTGGCGTCGACGTTGGACAGCAGCGCTTGGACTTGGTCCCCCGAGGGCTTGAGGCCGAGCGACCGCAGCAGCGCCGCCAGCTCGAGGATCGTGAGGCTGCCGTCGGAGTCCAAGTCGAATCGGGCGAAGATCGATCTCAGCTGGTTGAGTTGGTCGTGCCTAATTGCATGCATGGTTTATTGCTTTTGGTATGGTGTTTTCTTTGTGTGTGTGAGAAAGTGAAATGGAAAATTTTCTCGGAAAATCTTGTGGTACTGTTTGGGAAAGAGACTGTTTTGTGTTTGTGTCTGAGTTTGTATGTATTTTTGTAGGGGTTGGTTATGGTTTTGAGGCTGAAATTTGGTTTGTTTTTATGAGAAGAGAGGATAAAATACAGCTAGAGAACAGGAATTAAGCGCGTCGGTGAGTAATTATTTTTTTGTCGAACACATGGAGGGCTAGTGTGAGATTCTGTGAATAGTGATGTGTTCATAGATATACATAATATTTATTTAACAAACATCTCTAATACGGTACTGCATGTGATATTTTTTGCTTATTTATTTAAAAATTTATAACAAGTTAAATTCTTCTCTAAAATATTATCATATGATATTATTATCACTTAAAAATATTACATTTGTATATATGAATTAGTTAGTATAATACAAATTATGTTATAATTAACGTATTAAAAAGGAGTTCCTCCTTATTAATTCTAAATATATATGTGTTTAATGAGCTTCCTAGGACCATGAATTGAACTACTTTGCCAGTTTGTCATGTTGGTAGGAGCTATGAGAGAGAATATTGACCTTATTTTATAAATTATTTTTCTATGAAATGAGAGAGATTGACTTGATTTGGTGCTAGCTTGTGGCATGTGGAGTGGACTTTTTGAGCTGTCACTAGGAAATTATGCCAGGAGAAAGATAAACATTACAAGATATGACTAGAGTTAAAAGAAATTCGATTTTTTTTTTTTTTTGTGTGTGTGTGTGTGTAAATTTACTAGATTTTTTTTTTCTTTGAAGGAATTTTGAGTTTATCTATACTTTTGACCTCTTTTCTAACAATATTTTATGACTAGATCAAGTTATGGAACTTGTCGGTGCGTCCATGATTTGTCCAAAGTCAGTCCAAACTTGCTTTGTGCCTACTAATTACCATGCCCCAATTCTTTCTCCCTTACCTTTGTAGCCCAAGGCTAAATGATACGAGTTATGTAGAAGAAAGAGTCAAATTACATTTTTTTTAATGGTGTTTTATAAAACGGTTTAATTGAAATTTTTAAGTTTGAGTTGATTGATTTTTTTAAAAATTAATTATAATTTTTGTTAACTTTTCAGCAAAGTTAAAGATGTAATGCCAAACGTAAGTTAAATAAAAATTAAAAAAATAAAAGTACATTTTAAAATATTTAAACTAAATAACATATTTACAAAACAATATTTGTAAAGAATTAATAAATTTATTTATAAGGTAAATTATTTTTGTAATTATTTTGTTTACTAATTCAGCAAAAAAAAAAAAATCACTAATATATATTATATTTACTTCAAATATTTTTAAGGTAAAAATAGTGTGGTTTGGAGCGGTTTGAAGCATTTTTCAATTAATACCATCATTTTATTGTTTGAGAAATTTCAAATCATATCAAACTATTAAAACAAATAGTTTTGTGCGGTTTGAAACCGAACGATTTAGGCTTGGTGTGGTCTGAAATTATGGTATAGAATCTTTAAAACCCTATAAAAATTCTAAATTATCGTGTCAATTAACCATAAAAACGTGTTCGAGGTTTTTCTCTATTAGATTCATTTTCACATATTAAACTTCAATAAAAACTAAATAGTATATAATTTTAGTGTAATGATGTAAACAGATTACAACAAAACAAAATAAAAATAAAATAGATATTATCGTAAAAATCATTATCTAGACGCTCCAACTATAAGAAGTGAAGAAAAATAATAAAGTTTTTTACTTCTAAGCTTTTTTTTTTTTTTAATTTGAAATTTGAAACATATATATATAATTAATGCTCAAAGATGCACTTGCAAAAGCGATCGGTTGCAGTACAGATCGAGTGGTCATATCCACAGGGAGGTGACAACAAAAACAAATAATATTAGTGAAAATCAACGTTAAAAAGACAAGGAAAGAAAATAGCAAAAAGAGAATAAATACTTTTTGGTTATTTTTGTAATAAAGAAGATAAATAAAACATGAAAAATAGAAGATTTAGATAGAGAAAAATTCAATAATAAATGAGATAAGGCGTCATGAATCCTTTATATGCTTTGCTCTCTAATATAAATCCAATTTTTATTTAATGACTCAATGACAAATTTTTTATCCTAAACAAGTAATCGGAAAATATGGAGTTAAAAGACAAATAAAAATGAACGAATATGTTTCAGTAGATTAAATCTCGACATTAAATGAAATAGATTTATCGTTATAAATTATCCAAAATCAACAAAGTACTATTTTTAGCAAGTTGCAATAAAAGCCAACTCATAAAACAAATTTTTGTTAGAATAGAATGTGACAATATTACATAAATAAAGTTTGACTGAATTTATATAAAAGATTGACACAAAATATTTTGAACAGAAAAATGAGATAAAGAAATTCAATCCACTAAAACATATAATCTTTACAAATCAAAACAAAATCAAACTTAAATTGGATCACTTCACACATAAAATCATCACTAGCCTCATCAAATGTCTAACCTAATTTATAATTCATCTTACAAAATTCTAAAAAGAAAACATGTGATGAAAATACAAGATGAAAAGAAAATAAAAGAAAAACACACTCCAAACTCAGTAAAAAATGCCGAGGGAAAAAGCGTCCCAGCTTTGCTGAAGAAACTTGCTTTTATAGGCTTCAAAGTGCAACAATGGTGAAGGAGGATTTAACCCCCAAAAATCTTGCTGTGCAGGCTGGTAAACCAGCCGGATACTCATGGCCAGCTGGGAGGATTTGCGCGTAGGCCTGGCTTGAGATGAGGCCTAGAATCACGGCCCATGATTTGCTCGTGCTGGAGTTGGCCCAAAACTCATGAGTTGGCTGTTTCAATTCACGCACGTGGGAGGAGGGAAATCACGCACGTGGGAGAGAAAGCTCGCAGGGAAGCGCACGCGGGAGAAGGGCTGTAGTGGAACACGTGGCAGGCGCTGGGCAGTTGGCGGCCGGCGACTGCGAAGGAAGCTTGGGAGGCGCACCCGTAGAAAGCAAGAAGAGAAAACAAAGGAAAGAAAAAGAAAAAGAAAAGGAAAGAAAAATAAATTTAAACCAAATAAATAAATTAAAATTAAACATTTCAAGAGTAAAATATTTTGAATTAATATTATAAAAATACTCATTTAAAATTTAGATTATAAAATAAATTACGTGAACAAAAGTATATTTTTATATAATTATTCAATATATATATATATATATATATAAATATTGAAATACCAAATATGAAAAGGAATTTACATTTCAACAATTTGGCAGTTTGGGCCGTGGTTTCGAATTTTTTAAATCAAACGAAATAAACAATTCAGCAACTTGGTTCTAGATCAACCCGAATAATTGGCGGTTTTAGCAGTTTAATAAATGACAGTGTAATTTGGTACCGATTTGAACAGTTTGCATGTTTACACTTTCACCCCTAAAATATATTATTTACTTTTAAGAGGGTGTTTGATGTTTGAGTTTGAGTTAAGATTTTTAAGCTTCAATAGTAATTTTTGTTGACTTTTTCAGAAAAGACAAAAAAATTTTCAGAAAAAAATAAAAATTAAATTGAAAAATTTGAATTTGAATAGGTGAACCAAATTTTAAAACTTTTGAAGAACAACCTGTATATGTTCTCATTTCTGTTTTAAAAGGTTAATGCTACGTACTTACATTTATATTACTTTGTTAACCTGAATATTCAGATGAAAGTAAGAAAATTATCCGTGACAAAGGTATTAATTGCGTATAACAACTAGACTGAATATATGTATATATATATATATATAAACATATATTTAAAATTAACATATCTAACGTGTTAACATGTCGTGCTTGATTTCTTCTATTCATATAACTGAACCATGTTAGAAATTAGAAAGATACTCATACATACACGATTAAGGTCAAATTACGACTTAAAGTCAGCAGCTCAAGTAGGAATATTTAGAGTTTTTGCATGAACTAGACTATACATGTAATCACAATTATATATTAACTTGATTGGAGTCATCACTAATAATATTGAGACCTCTAATTCAAATTTTGTCACTGATAAATAATAATAATAATAATAAAAAGATTAAGGGCAGTATATTTCTTTTTTCTTTTGATAATTTGTGACAATATAATTGTATGGTTTTAATAATTTTGTTATATGTTTTTTCGCTCGTCAATATCTACGTTATCTACATTAATTGAGTAATTATGTCACAAACTTATGCACACGAAAAATTCCCATATATAGTAGATTTTTCGACCTCTTTTTTTTCTTTCTTTCTTTCTTTTTTTTTTTTTTTGGTCAATTTGTTCCATGCCTTATTTTGTTACCTTCCGTTAAATGAGGATTTAATTCATACAATTTGCCTCTATAAAAACAGTAAGATTTGAAATGGATTTGCAAATTTTTCGTTAGACATGGGCTTTTCTGCATTCATATAGGTGTGTGTTAGTTTTTTGTCACTAATTTAACGAGAAATTAAGTGAGGAAGATACATTCAAACGATATGAAAGTTTATAGAGGTAAAATTTTAAATCTAGGGGATAAGTTATCAAAATCAAAATTGTTTCTGTACCTGTATATTGGCTTTTTAAAAGCCTTAGAGGGTATAGAGTCCAAATTCTTTTCAATCATTTTGCGTTGGCATGGTATTGTTATTATAGTGAAAGTCTACATAATTTAGTGCGAAACTCTTCTACTAATATATATATATATATATATATATATATACATTGTGCTTAACTCTTCATGACAGCAATTGTTAATACTTGATAATTGTTTTCCATGCTTCCAACCAACAGCTCAATTGAGGTGGGACTATCCATATAAGGTCAACAAGACATGGTCCCATGTAAAGGTAAATAATGCATTCAGTGAATCACAATTAATTTTGCGTTTTTTTAATTTGATATTGCACTAATATATGATACTATCACCGATATTAAATATTATTATTAAAGAAAAAGTGAGTTTTATATATAATCATATGATACTTTTTATGATGCAGCGAAGCTCAGAGACCCTACGGCTCAGAGGTCCTTACAGGCTCAGAGGCCCAATCCAAGACATGGCCAAGGCATGGTCGGGCATGGCCCACTGCTTTTTCAGGCCTGTAGACCATTGACCCCAACCCATCCTGAGGGCCATGGAAACCTCAGAGGTTGTTCATATCAAGGAGTTCATGAGGATTCGAACCCTTGATATGCTTTGATAACGTTCAGTTACCATTCATTTGAGCTGATGGGTTGGGGTCGCTGGTCTGCAGGCCTGATAAAGCAGTGGGTCATGCCCGGCCATGCCTTGACCATGCCCTGGATTGGGCCTCTGAGTCTGTAAGGGCCTCTGAGCTTCGCTGCATCAATGGGACTCATATTTTATTAATTGATGGTGTTTAAAACCACCAATTCCTTTTAATATTGTTCATATATGTTTTATTGGACAACTCAAATTACTTGGTAATTTTGTTCCTAAAAGAAAATTGCTTACTTGGTTATTTTTCTTAAACCAAATAAAATTCTAAGTTTTTGCAATTTAGCCACGAGCTAAATTACACCAATCCCAAAAATTGAGATCTCAAGTTCAAATTCTTTTTCTTACATAAAAAGATGAGTAAATATATTTTATTATTTAACTAGGTTAACGAAATACCCATTGCATCGATAACTTGAACTTGATCTATGGAAACAATTACATAAGTCGCAAAATGTTCGATGCCCTTGAAAATCCTTTAAGATTATTAGAACATTCTGCAACTCAAGTGACTAGTTTGTAAATTTTTACTCTAGTATATGATCATAAAGCACATGGTTATCTCTGTTAAATTTTGAAACTTTATGACAAATAAAATCACTTCATATATTATATCCATGAGTAAAAATTTTATTCTTGATGGTAAATGACAACTCTATAAAATGAAAATAAAGGAAGAATAGATTCCAAAAGAAATTAGGCCAACAAATTTGTACATCCTTTTATCTTTTACAAAGACAAATTATACAATTCTTCTTCTTCTAAAGACATGAACTAATACTCAATCAAATCCCTGATATACCCCACATCTCCCACTTAAATTACCATTTCTATCCTTTATTTGGGTTTTTTTTAAAAAAAAAAACAAAACAAAACAAAACAAAAAGTATCCATTTGCACACTATTGATAATAATAGTTTTATAGGGCATGGGCATACAAATTGACCAAAATACACCTATCCAAATTGCCAAATTCAAACCTAGCTATTTCTAATGTTAAAAAAAAAAAAAAAAAAAAATTCATGCATGCATATTTAGGCCTAAGAAAGTTGTGAAACCTCACCATCTCTAACCTTACAAACATCACCTTTCTCTTCACCAAAAACCACCTTATTCCCTCGAAACTCAACATCAGGATGACCACAAGGCACACACCGGTGCCACTTCCTCTTCACCCACCCGAAAAAGCCGCCGCCTATCCCGACCCTCCCGAGTGGAGCCCCCTCCGCCTGGCGCCGGTTGTACATGTGTCCGAAATAGCACGACAGAATCGCCAACACCGTCAACACCGAGATCACGGCCAAGAAGGGGCCTATGGAACCGGAAGAAGCCGTAGCCGAAGCCGAAGCCGAAGCCGAAGCAGAAGCAGAAGCTCCTCCAGAAGCACTTCCTGGAACAGCTTCATTAGGATTTGGTAAAGCACTTTCCCCTACTGAAGGGGGTTGTTGAGTAGGGTATATTGTGGCCATATTGGATATTCTGTTTGTGTTTTAGATCAAAAGGAAGTGAATCGGATCATGGTATATATAAAGTTTTTTTTTTTTTTTTTCTTTCCTTTCCTTCCATAAAGTATTGTGTGGGGTTTAGTACTTGCATGAGTGGAAGACAACATGGAAAGGGCTAAAGTATACGTAGGAATAAGTGTAACTTTTCTTTATTGTTCATCTATTTTTTGTTTTTTGGAGATTTAGACATATTTTATTGTATGCTTTAGCTATTCCATATGCATATGGCCTCATGATAAAATAATTGGTACTTTTCTTTTTTCCCATGTTAAAGTAAATCCTGCCCATGTGCATGGTTGGTTTTTTGCTTTGATTTCTTTCTTTCTTTCTTTTTTTTTTTTTTTTTGGTTAAATATAATTCCTTGTCGAAGATAAATATTCCAGTTGATCTTTTGATTTCGCCACAACTATTTAATGACCGGCATTTTTCTGACTCTGTCGTGCCAGTTACGCAGGATCACAAAGAATTCTGAACGCTCTTCGAGGAGGGTCAAAATCTTCCCTTCTCTCTTAACTTCGAAGCTTCACTTCATCCTATGGATTTTGAAAGACCATCTAGTGTGGGATGATAGAAAAAATAATTATCTATCATTGAAATTTGAGTTACTTTTATCAAGATATTTCAACTGTTTAAATCTTTTTGTTCATCCCACACTTTTTTTATCGTCCTAACACTCAAAAATACGTACCACGATAAGACTTGTTAATATTGTCCTTTTATTTTTATTTCTACTATTATTGTTATTATTATCATTATTATTTTCGGTTGAGGCAACTAGTCAAATCGGAGGGAAAAGACAAGGAAGCAGGGTTAAGAAAGATACATAGCCACGTATACTCCTAATACTTAGGAACTAAGCTAAATGAAGAGTTATTTGTTTATTTATTTATTTTTATAATTTCACTAAAAGTTAAAAAAGCGAGCACTTCTTATGGTACAAGTAGTGCGTGATATACTCAAATTTAGTTTTGTTCAAGTATAATTAATTCTTACTCAAAAAAAAAAAAAAGTATAATTAACTCGAGCAACATCCAATGTATGTGTTTATCTTTTGGAAATCCTTTCTAGTGATTTAACAGAGAGCATTTTGATCCACACAGGCTATTTAGGGAAATATTCCCTTACAATAGCCATGCTGAAAAATATGCTTTCTAATACAATAAAAAAAAAAATTCATCACAAAGGGTTCCAACTCAAATTACTAATTGACAATTAACCGCGGATGATTTACAATTTGTTACTCCTAAAAACTTCAAAAAAGAAAGAAAATAGTCAGCTAAATATACAGAGGACATAATTTGTTGTGATGAAAAACAACAGAACATTTGTGATAAAGGAAAAATATGACTCGTTACGTTAGCAAAAGGAAAAACTCAGACGCAAATTGGGCCTTCATAGAATCTCCGGCTTCTCATTTAGAATGCTTGGATGGGACTTCCAAAAGCTTGCTTCGATTATATTGCAATGTCTTACGGCAACTTTCTTTGGAAATGTTTCACTAGATAATCCTTCCTCGTGTTCCAATGCAGTATTTTCCTGCACACACAAGCGAAGACCGCAGGTCGAGTTGCGAAATTAAAACATATTCCTTCTTTTATTATTTATCTATTTATAATCTTTAGAAATTTCTTTTTCAAAGTTCCGATAAGAAACTTCTCCCAGTAGACACGATGCCCTCTAATCCTCGAATTTATGCAACGTTTTCTTGTATGCAATACGCTTTTCTTATCACAGAAAAAAAGGTATTATAAACCAAGAAACCAGAAACGCCTTCTTGACAGAAGAAGCTAGAGTTTCCACAAATTTTCCAGATGAATACCAACACTTGGATTGCAGGCATTGGGCTGCCTATCTGACCTAAGAAACTTGGAACTTGGAAGGACTCAAACTTCCATTGGACAAAATGGTAATTAGCATATGATACCCTAAGGAGTCTATGAGCGTAGTAACCACCTATATTCTGGCTCGATTCTTCATGCGTACGTCCTATCTAACAGTAAGTGCTAGGATCTAGTAAATGTTGCATTAACAAATGAAAAGGTAGCGAGAAAGATATTTCAGGACTCCCAAATGGAGATAAAAAGTAACCTTGTCCCAGAAGACTGAGGAACCTTGGCGGAACATTACTGGTAACGCATTGTAGTCGGTGATGCCAAATTGTTTAAGCAGTTCGTTTTTCTCTGCTGCTTGAGTACCCTGAGAAATAAGATTTGAACCAGGGGCAGACATCAAAGGAATTTTTCTTGTCAGCAGTCTGCACAATTCGAAGCCTAAAACGTAATGTTTGTACAAAATGTGTATCATAAGCAAATTAAAAACATGGAAAATTTTTTCTCTTGAGAGGTAGAGAGAGAAAGCAACCAGTATGTACAACTCAAACAATCAACCAGTGATCAGAGCAAAACCATAAACATTATGATTACCAATTTTTCTCCTATGATCTTTTCTGAAGAATGCTCGTTCTTTAATAAGTTATTTAAATAGAATCCTGAAGAACAAGGAAAAATATATATATATATATATATATATCAGCGCACACAGAGCCAATCTGACAGAGAGTTGACGAATAGTGATGTACACATTCTGATAGGGAAATGTGAAGAATGATGTAAATGGGAAAATTTCAAGAATTGCAATGAGATGTGATCAAGCGAAGAATTTTGCTAATGGAAAAATTCCAAAAAACAAAGCTAGCCTTTTAGATTACAATGAAAAATGCAACAGAAAGCCCGAGCGCAAACATGTGGAGTATAGATTGAAAAAAGCAAACTCTGCAAAAAGAAGAATGAATCTTGAGAAAGACAACTTTACCGAAAATCAACAAACATGTCTCATACCTTCAAGTAATTCTGTGCTTCGCTTTTGCTTTTTCCAGACTTAACAAGCTCCCAGAAACAAGTATTATATTGGTTATTGATGTGGCCTGCATACCCAAGAATATATATATATATATGTGTATATATATGTCCAACATCACTAATGCATTGCTATTGCTCGCAGATGTAACTAACTTGACATTTTGTTACTTATTAGATACCCAAAGGTTCTTAAGGAAAACATGAACCACTCACAATCAACTTGTCTCCACGCGAGATAGTCCCGAAGAATTTCAGATGCTGGATAGCACACAGAACGTCCATCAAATGAAGGCAGGTACTTCAACTCCTTCTGTGGGAAGAATTCTTTCCAGTGGATCACATACATGGAAGTGAAGAATGACACAACCGCAGTTACCATGTCACTGCAAGATGAATAGCAACATTCAAATGTTAAAGGTGAGAATGACCAACTGCAATGGAAAAAAAGAACGTAGTGTTTTTTTTTTTTTTTTCACTATTTAAATGGGGGGCTTAAGGAAAACGTTCAAAGGGACTTTCAAAATCCAATATTAGCAAATTCCATAACTCCACAAATAGGGTCATTGTAAAAAAAATTGAGAGAAACCTCGCTCGTCTCTGATAAAACTGTGAATCCCTCTTCACAATGAAGCTGGAATAAGATAATTCAAAAAAAAAAAAAAAAAGTGAAATTATGGAATTTCATATTTCACAAAGCACAAAGTTCAACTGAAACGAAAACCAAGTACCTGTACTCGTCACTAACACCATACGCAAAGACTATGTCTTGAAACTCTTTTAACACAGCCACGGCACATGAGTTCATAAGTTTGAGAGCTTGCTCATCATTGGGCTTCACAAATTCATGAACTTCAGAAAACCTACAAAAGCAAGCAGCCTAACTAAGTTTTATTTGCAGCATGTTAACAGGGAACCGTACCCTATTCTTTATGTTTCATTTGCTCATCCAGTAGGACAAACTACTCATAATTTGCAAGATAACAAATTCCCAAGATGCCATGCCATGACATTTTCATAAAATCTTTAAAGAACTAGACAGATTGGCGTTGGGGCCATCATAGGGTGATTCCAACTTCTCTTAATGAATTCTCGTTCCAAGACAGAATTTTGATCATCAGCAACAATTACAATTTCTTATCAAAATACGACTGCCATTAATTTTTCGTGTATACTTACTTATCCAAGTACTAGTTAGTTTACCTATGGAAATGACAACCATCGATTCTAATAACAATCCAAGTAGATGGTAACAACTGCGCTTCAAATTGGAATGACCTAATATAGTCTGGTTCAACCTTTCCAATGTCATCCACAAAACTGCCAAGCTCCTTCACAAGATCAACATGCTTATTCCAAAAGCTTTTTCCAGCTATATTCTTTGAGTGGACTATTCCTGCCTTTCTCCTAAGTCTCTTAACAGGAGCTCCATTGTCGTCGTACTTCACAACATCCTCCACCTAGACAATTTAGGAAGAATATCTCAGCATGAAAATTCTAAATGCATCTCAAAGGGAATGAAAGGCACCACTAAAAAGACCAATAAAACCAAATGCGGTCTTACATTAAGTTATATTGCTGTTAAATAAATGCACTACTTGGTGTTCAAGTTCTTAAGCAAGCAATGACCAAAGCGCACCTTCTCACCTCATAACTAGATTCATCATCATCATCATCATCATCATCATCATCATAATTATAATAATAATAATAATAATAATTAAGGATCCACAAACTTGCCAAGAAAACGAGAAAAGAAAGTCCTATACTAATGAAAGTGAAAGTTCTCCTAAGAAGGAAAATCAAAACAAGAAGCATATAAGCCGCATAGTTTTGTAAAAGAGAATAACCTTAGTTTTCAGAATGGCGGATCCTTGACGGACAATAACAGGCAATTTCTCATAGTTGATACCAAACTGTTCAAAAAGGAGGTCATTTTTCTCCCTTTTCTGGGTCCCCTGCAGATTTCGCAGGTACATCATCAGTAAGGATAAATAAGAATGGACGTTTTGCATAAGAACATTAGCCCTGGCAGATTTGGAAACACAGGATTCTTTAAAAATAGCATCTTGGTGTGAAATGCTTGAGGGGCAAAAAAGAAAGATGCAAGTACAAAACTGTATTTTACATACCCACAAGATTAAACTTCAAATATCAACTACTTTTTCAAGGTAAAGCATTTGAAAGGAAATTACACCAAAAAAAAGCAGAAACCTAAAGACAAAAGAAACAAATTCTTTCAATAAATATAGCATTCTAAATAAAATATCCTGTCTCACAAAAGCATACTAACATTTTAAAATCAGTGCATAATTATATATTATGTAACTGAAAGTTAGCACCTTTAAAAACGCTTGTGCTTCTCTTTCAGTCTTTCCATGCTTAACCAGCTCGTGAAGGCAAGTGCTATGCTGGTTGTTTATATGACCTGAGAAATGCAATATGTGAACAGAAAGTTCATCAAATATTTCAAAAGAGTTCCTGCCAAGTCTAAAAATTCTTGCTTAAATTTAGAAAAAAGATACAAAGAACAATTAAAAAATCTAAATTGCAAAGTATATAAATTTGTTCGGATGGCATATTTTAGTAGTACCAGGAGACCACTTACAATCATTTTGTCTCCACAAAAGATATGCTTGAAGGACTCCAATTGATGCACAGGATATTATCCGAGCACGAAATGAAGGTGGATATATCAACTCCTTATGAGGGAAGAATTCTTTCCATTTAGTAACATATGCGGAAGTGAAAAAGGAAACAATAAGAGACTGTATTTTGCTGCACAGCCAATTGTTTTAGTAAGTTAAAAATAACAGCTTCATCCAAAAGAAGCAAAACAAAAGGTTAAAAGAGCTCTCAAAGAGACCAACATAATAATGACAGATTCCTAAATGCAAAAAAGCTTGGCATGATTGTATTGTTAATACAATAATTCAAAACGAGTAAGGTATAAGCATATATATTAGGCTATGTTTGGTAGGAGGAAAGAAAATAGGAAGAAAAGTAAGGTATATAGCCTAGGTAAGGAAAATGAAAGAAAGGGGAGAACCATTCTCTAATCGTGTTTGGTATGAATTCCCTCCAATCTCTCCATATTAGGGGAGATCAAAATTGTGGTTATACGAAGGATGTGAAATCCCTCACCCAATCTATTCCCTTCTCTTTTCTCACCTACCAAACAACCAGTAGTCCCAAAATCCTTGCACTAATCCCCCCCTCCCCGTCCTTCCATTTTTTCTTCCCCATCAAACGAGCTCTTAATCATATTATAAAAGAATATTAGCATTCATTAAAATTTTAATATACTCCTCAACAAAAGCTAAAAGAACTTTCATCAAAATTTGGAAGTACGGAATTAAAACCTTGCACGCCGCTGATAGAACCTTGTTGTCTTCTTCAAAGCAAAACTGCAATGATCAAGAGAAACGTATGTATCTATCACAGAAACTAAATAAAACAAGCAAGCAAAATAACCTACAAGTCCAGAAGGAGACAATACAAAAACAAAGAATACCTATACTCGTCACTGTATCCATACGCAAAGACTATGTCAGGAAACTCCTCTAATACAGAAACTGCACAAGAGTTCATCAAATTCAAAGCTACCTCATCATTCGGTTTCACAAACTCATGAACTTCAGAAAACCTTCAAAACAAATTGAAATTAAAGAAAATGTCTCAGTTCAAACTTATTTTTACAACCCAGAACATTATATGTAGCTTAGACCATCTCCACTGTAAATCCCTTTTTTTTTTTTTTGGGAAACTACTTCATTGTAAATCCGAATGTGGCATAAAAAAGTGTAAAAACCACATCCTAAATCCTCCTTTTGTCCTGAATTAAATTTTAAGCTTTAAAACTTGTTAAAAACTAAAATTTTAATCACTAAATAAGTGAAAAAACCAATAAGCAACAAATACCAAATTTGAAATAGCAATGTACCAAAGAATGATATTTATATATAACTACACTGAAATTTGGCAAAAAAATTTGGAGATGCTAAAATATAACTCCACTGACAACCCAGAACATTTTATAACTACTTGGCTACACATGTACACTAGTAATGTGTTCTTAAGTAAATAATTAAAAGAAAAAAACTAAGCTCTCGTCTGACACACCGTGTTAAAAGGCAGTTTTACCTTCGGAAATCACGACCGTGGATTCGGGCAACAATGAGATTGGGAAACATAACCTCGTCTTGGACTTCGAATGATTTGACGTACTCGTATTTGCTGTTCGCCATAATCAATTAATCACAAATCAGCAAAACAGGCTTTTGAGCTTCTCCAATCGCGGCCGTTGGCCGGCGGGAGATAAACGGAGAATCGGCGGCCGCAAAAGGTAGCAACTTCTTTGAAACCTAAAAGTTTTAAGCTATTAGCAGGGTTTTTCAAAAACGAAAAATAAAATAAAATAGCATATATTCTTTATAAAAAAAAAAATCGTTTTCCGAAATTACCCCTCTCAGGTCATCTTCTCCGTGAACGGTGGGATTGCTGCTATCGACGTCGTCGGGAAGCTGTCGCCTCTACTACCGTCGTCGTTTCTTTAAATGCGTTGTCGTTTTGTTCGCTGGAAAAAGTCGCATTTTAATGAAATTCCTTTTTTTTTTTTCACAATTATGTAGTCATAATGTGCATCTCATATCATGTGACAACAAATTGAAGGGAACGAAAAGCACATTCATATATATATATATATTAGATCATCAACTGTTATCAATTCGTATAGAGAGTTATATTCAAATAAGGATGATAAGGAGACATGATAAGATGGATATACTTTCCTTATGTTTCACTCTCATTTCAATACACGTCTGCCCCTATATCTATTTAATTTAAGACGACAACTAAAGCGAGGAGTTTTGCTATAAGTACTAAGGGTTCGTTTGGTGAATAAGTATGTGTTAGAAATTTTAAGTTTTAATAGTAATTTTTATTGACTTTTTAGAAAAAATAAAAAAACTTTTCAGAAAAAGATAAAAACTGAGATAAAAATTTTGATTTAAGATTGAATGCCAACGATGCATAAATCTATACCGTAAAAATAAAAACTAAAATCTTAAAATCATATTCAAACTCCAATTCATTTTGTATTTGCTTTTTTTTTTTTTTTAAAGGAAAGTGCTTCCCTTTTAACATTTCTTACTAAAAATTTGAACTTTCAATATAGATAAATTACAGAAGAGTGCATGATGGGGGCATGGGCGGGACTTAGAAGCTTCCCTCGCTCGTTCTTGGCACTTGAATCCTCGATTTGAGATTAATTTACATTCTTATTTAGTATTCTCTATACTCGATTCATCAATCCGATCCATGTAATCTAATATTTAAAATTTGGATTGGATTGAAATTTCATGAATTGATATTTTCTCAATCCGAATGTCATGTATTGAACTATAGATTGAGGCATAATCCGTATAGATTAACTTTTTTTTTTTCCTTTTAGTTTCTGCCAAACAATCTAAATAAAAACTAAAATCCTAAAAAAGCATCAAATATTGCGTAAAGAAATTATGAGGAAAAAATATATATATGAGACATGATCTCAGTACACCAGATTTAACAAATAAGCTAAAGTAGATATTAAAATGGAAAAAAAAACAAAAAAAATGGAAAAAAAAAACTTTAAAATAGGATACTATCTTGGATTTATCGATTAAATACCATTTTTACATTGTAAATATCAAATTTATCAAACTTCAAAATATTTAAGAAACGATGTTAATAAAAATTTAGACTTTGTTTGTATCTTAGTTTAACTCAAATTAAACTGTATCTTTTTTTTTATTAGATTTTTATCTTTTGCTGAAACGTCAACAAAATTTATAAGTAATTTTTAATTCCAACTAACGGTCGAAATGGACGCTTCCATTCTAAATACAAGAAAAGACAAAATAAGGGAAAGGGACTACGCTAGACAGAATTGTTTCTGCAAAGTTGAAGAACTGGGTTCTGCCGGCTCGTTTTGCATTTTCACTTTAACTTTTGTCAAAAGTAGAAAGTGAAGTTTGTAGTAAAGTTGTAGTAAAGTTGTATTTCATTGGGTAAATTTTATAGTGGTATGGTAAAGGGTTCCTTAAAAGTGCATTTGTACATCCAATGATCTAAAGAAAAATTCTTCACAATTTCCCTGGCTTTTGCTTTATTTCAACTACCCGACTTACTTATATACATAACTTTGATCTATATTTACATTTTTTCTTTTTTTCTTTTTTTCTTTTTTTAAGTGTATTGATCAATGTACAGATTCGACTATTTGAGTACTTTGCTATGTGTCAGTAGGAAGAGACAACACTTGGTTTTTGGAATTTGCTATAGATGTGTCTAACAAGATCTAAAAAAATCACCCCTAAAGAAATAGATAGTCTAGTTTGAGTTCAATTGGTTGTCATTCTTGACATTTTAGCCCCTCCCCCCCGGTTTAAGAGGTTAAATTTCTAATTTCTGAAATATATTAGTGTTTACTTGTCTTTAACTGTAACACTGGTAAATATTTCCCACATTTTAATTCAATTTTGCTGCATAAGAAGGATTACAATAATGATTCGTCATATATAAAAGAAGAATTTTAAATTGGATGATGTTGCTGTAAACATTGAAACTTGAATATAATTGCATTATATTATACTATATATATATACATATAGTTTGAGATAAAGGATTCAAACTCTTCATTTTATAATCAAATCAGGTATGTAACAATCATTAGTTTATACATGTAATCATTATAGTGCTAATATTATATTTGTTAGTTTTATGATTATATTAGACAATTGATTAAAACATACGAATATCACTAAATCTGTTGCGAAATTAAATAATCGGGAAGTACAAATGGTTAGTGGAATAGCTTCTTATCTTGCTTTGAGTACGGTATCTCAAAGCCATATGCAGTGTCGACTAGCATCAAGACGCTACTCACGAGCTGGTTAGGGATTAGGTTTTGGCCATTTATTGAGCCTCTATCAAATTTACTACTGGAAATATGTGCTGTCGCGGTCAACTTATCAGGGATGTATGTTTTAAAGTCTCTTATTATTTATTATTTATAGAGAAAAAGATGGACTTTAAAATTATAATTCTATACGAAGGAGATGATGGGATCACGTGGGCTGCTAGAGTAAGATAATTGCTAACTATCGCCCTAAGATTCCAAAGAAGAAGAAAGAAGCAAAAGTAGGACAAAAGGTGAAAAAGGCACGACAAGAGGGTGTGATAAAATCTATAGCATAATTATTGATCCCATTAAGAGTTGAATAATATGAGAATTTTTTTTTATTTCAGACGTGACTAGATAATAATTAGACAATTGATTTCGTTATAAGATATAGAGTTTGAATTCTCTCATCTTTAAATAAATAAATAAAAAAAAAACCTTTTCTCTAAGGGGCCCTAAGCTTATAAAATGTCCCCTTCTAATAATCACGATTTGATTTGTCTTTGATATTGTTAGTACTAAGAACAAAAATAGATTGTAAATGTTCATCTCCGTGTATAACATTGTTTATGTCCATCATTAAAAAGAATTGAAAATTTTCCCAGTAAAAGACCAATTACTACCTAAACGAAATTTGTTCGATTAGATCTAATTCAAACCCTAAAAGGTTAAGGATATCTTATTGAGAACCTTAATCGGTAAAACTCTTAACCGAAATTAATTTTCTAGTCAATAAAAATTTGATGGTGAAATTCCTGGTTAATGAAGTAAAATATTGTGTCATCTAAAGTTTACTCTACGTTATCTTTGGAGCCGATAAAATGAAGGTGACTAGTTTATTATTTCTCGAAAATGTCATGAAACTCTGTTTCAACAAAAAAAAAAAAAAAAAAAAAAAGAAAAAAGAAAAAAAGAAGTTTTTTTTTTTTCTTGTGAAAAAGAATGGTTGGGAAAAAAATAAAAGAAAGATAGAAAGAAGAGAGAAATTGAAACTTGAATAGATACATTGAAGATGGACTTGGTTTTTTTTTTTTTTAATTATTTTTTATTTTTTACTCGGTGTAATTGACTAGGAACTTTAATTTGCAACCAACAAAAGAGGATTAGTGCTTTTTTTTTTTTCATTTTTTTAATTGAAACTTGAATAGATACATTGAAGATGGACTAGCTTGTTTTTTTTTTTTTTTGGTCGGTGTAATTGACTAGGGACTTTAATTTGCAACCAAACAAAAGAGGATTAGTGCTTTTTTTTTTTTTTTTTCCTCGGACAATGAAAGAGGGTAGGTTTAACAACAATTAGCATGACTGACTTTCAATTATTTTATTTTAAAGAAAGTTTCATTATCTTTTTTCCTTTTTGTGTTTTTTTTTTAATTTTGAAAACAAAAATTTATGAAAAAAACCATCTTTTTTAAGGGGTAAGATTTTAACATACTGTTGTTTTTATCAGTGAATTAACGATATCATTTAAGATCAGAAATAGTATTATGTCACATGTTTTAAATTTTTTATATTAACATTCATAAATTATATTATTAAAAAAAAACAAAATATAGTTTTTATATGATAATTTTCCTTCTTTTTAAACCAATGTATGAGAGTTCAACTACTCTTGCAAGATTTGTACACCGTGTCTGTGAATGTATTACTTTTATAAATTATAGTAATCCAGTCACTAACGTCAGACTCTCCAATTTTTTGGGGTTAAATGACGATTAATCCTAGAGAGAGAGATATATATATATATATATATTGTAATTGACCAATACTAGAGATACACGCTACTGAATAAAACATTTTTGCAGAAGAGGTCATAAATGAACCAACTTGACAAAGTTGACTGTCCTTTTTTTTTTTTTTTTTAAATATAATAAATAATTACATTTCATTTTTTGTGTACAAGAATTACATTCCCACTTGGCCTTTTAAGCATATGGAACTTGATGAATTCTAAAAAACTTGCAGCCGGAGTAAATGTCTACCGTTTTCTTCGTTATGATACAAGTTCTTCAAAGTGAAAGTTTTGCTTGAGGAGAAGCTTGGGATGTTAAAGTCGGGTAGAAGAATAATAATAGATATATCAATTATAATCATAATTTACGAGAATCATCAATTTTTTTTTACTATAAATTTTTTTTTTTTTTTTTTTTTTACAAAACACGTATCATTTAGATTGGTGTTAGAAAAAAAAAATATTTGATACATTTAATATTATTGAAAATAAAAAACCAAAGGGTTTGTACACATCATTGAATTATCTGATTAACTCTTTTTCCATTTATTGAAACAGAAAATTTATGGAAAAAAAAATATGGTTCATATTCAATTTTAGAAGACAGTTATTCCATTAATGGGCGACGGAATGTTATTCAAGATCCAATGATGGTAAACAAAATTTAGTTGGCAAAATCTTTTCTTTTTTAATTATTTGGGTAAATTGTTAGGTTAATTGTTAAATTTTTTAAGTTTATCCAATTCTAGTTTTTTTTTTCCTCTTAATTAGAATGATCCTAATTTATTAAAAATATCAGTATAATAATTATTTTTGTTAATTTTTAAATAAAATTCGTTAATTAGTATAATTTTTTAATCAATTACCGACATATTTCATCTAAAAGATCATGTAAGAAATTATTATAATAATATTTTAATAATTTATAATCATTCAAATTATTAAAAAAAGAATAAAAATCAAAATTATATAAATATAAAATTTTAGACTAAATATGTAATTTATCCTAATGATTTTTAAGAATATAATCAATACTTCACTATTTCATTATCAGCGCAACCACAGAAAATAAAAAATAAAAAAGATTGAAAAAAAAATCATGACTACAATAAAGTTGAAGATGATTTATACATAATTATAAAAAAGTAGTTCTTTTTTTTTTTTTTTCAACTTGCTAATCAATACAAGCAAATTCAGGGGGTGGTTGGAATGCAAGAGCATTGTACTTTTGTGGGTCAACTTTTTCACCTTCGGCTTTTGGGTCCCTATTTTTAAAAATTTGGATAAGTAGGTCCCTAAACCCAACCCATCTCCATTTAAAAAATAATAATTTTTTATTTAAACAGATCAATCAAACGGACCTTTTAAATAGATATTTTATGGGGAATTCTATAAGAGAATGGGGCTACTTTACCCACCCCATTGATAGTATAAAAAATTTTAAGATCAAAAGGACGTATCAAACGATTACAAATAATTTCATACCCGAGTAATATTAAAAATTTCAAAAAAAAAAAAAAGGAAAAAAGAAAAAAGAAAAAAGAAGAAAGAAAAAATCCGGCGACGTTGAGAAGACTTGCAAGGCGAAAAGGCTCCTAGTGGCGCGAAAGGTTCAGGA
The DNA here is from genome assembly GCA_025413025.1 of Ficus hispida. NCBI lineage: Eukaryota > Viridiplantae > Streptophyta > Magnoliopsida > Rosales > Moraceae > Ficus > Ficus hispida. Next base: position 12,349,750 of record CM046366.1, on the reverse strand, counting down.
AAGTGAGCTCGCCGGCTTCTGTCCGTTTCGCAGCGCGAAGTGAGAAGACGCCGGAGGTTGTAGTGGAGGTCGCCGGCGTTCCGACGGAGGAGATCCTGCTTTCTTCGCGACACCGTGGAGATGGGTAAGACGATGTTCGTGAGATTCAAGGGACATAGAGATTCTTTCGGCCAGAGGATGCCCACATCGTTGCCAAAATCAGATCTACCCCGGCCTCGCTCGTCAGAATCTCGGTCCCCTCGACGCCCATAGCCGAGCTTTTCAGACACGAAACTTTAGCGTCCGTTTGAATATTTAATTGTAATTAAATTTTTAAAGGTTGGAATTTAATTAATCTTTTAAAATTAGTTTTAATTTTTATTAATTAAAAAAAATATAATTTAATTATAATTAAATATACGTGTCAAATAAAATATTACTTACCTCGGTTGGATAAGTTGTACACGGCTAAGATTTAACAGGGACGTCGTTTGTCGGTCGCTTGTTAGCTATACGTATAAAATTTAGTCGGATGTATAGTAAAACTTGGTTTCCCATAACTCCTCTCTAGTTTTATAACCCCCTAAAATAGGGATGTGCTTACCACGTGGATATTATTACTATTATTATTATTATTATTGTTATTATTACCACGTGAACATTATCTAAACATAAAGAGTTGAAAATGTGAACGATATTATTAATTGAACAGTTTGATGTGAGATTTATATGACAACACAAAATTATTTCAAACTATAAAATCCTAGGTCCTATTGTTTTAACATTTAATTTTATTATTTTATTTTTCTATCTCAATTATTTATTTTTTAATAATATATTTATAATTTATTAATTTATTTAAAAATTTATTATATTTATTTTTTTATATAATTAAAATTTTTAATTTAAATTATATGATATAATATTATTAAAAAATAAATTAATGAGACAGAATATCTATAACAATAGATTTTAAATTTTAACACTGGCTCTGAGGATGAAAACGCCTTACAAAATAAAAAGAAAATTGGGACCACATATGACTTTTTATACTAAATATAAAACGAAGACTTTTGCCGTACCATTACCTTTCAAAAGTGTACCTAACTAAGAAGACCAAAAAGATTTACGCTTGTTTTCTCATTTTTTCTGTCTCAATTATTATTTTTTTAATAATATTTTTATAATTCATTAATTTATTTAAATTTTTTTAATATTTATCTTTTTTATGTGAGTAAAATTTTAAAATTTAGATTACATGACATAATATTATTAAAAAACTAATTAATAAGATAAAAAAAATTCTGTAAATTATTGTTCTCTTAATAATATTTTTACAACTCATTAATTTATTTAAAAAATTTTAATACTTACCTTTTTTTATGTGAGTAAAATTTTTAATTTAAGATTATATGACATAATGAGATAGAGAATCAGTGATAACAGATCTGACAGCTCTCTTAGGATAAAAAAGCCTTAAAAAATAAAAATAACGTTGGGACCACATATGACTTTTTACCCTGCCTATAAAATGAAGCCTTCTGTAGCACCATTACCTCTCAAAAGTCTACCAAACTAAGAAGACAAAAAACCAAAACCAAAACAAAAGCCATGGCGACCAAAAATTCCTATATTCACTTAAGCACCATTAATGTTGTTGTGGTTGTGGTGGTGATGATATCTTGTGTTAATGTTTCCCAATTATGTAATGCACAAGATGTCCCAATTGTGAAAGGACTGTCGTGGAGTTTCTACGACAAGAGCTGTCCTGATGCCGAGTCCATCATAAGGACGCAGCTCAAGAAGGTCTTCAAGGACGACATTGGCCAAGCCGCCGGCTTGCTTCGCCTTCATTTTCACGACTGCTTTGTTCAGGTATATTTATTTCGCTATTTTTCCTTCTCTTTTTATTTTCTATTTCATTTTTAACTGAATTAGTTTCTTGTAGTTTTAGGTTTTTTTTTTCTTTTTCTTTTTTTGATTTTATCTAAATTAATTTCGTCCTATGCTAAGCGGAAGATTTCTTCTTCGTCATCAAAAATATATATATATATATATATGTATATATATTTTTTGAAGTTTCTAAATGCAAGTTTTAATGAGAATTGTTGTGGATATGACTCCGACAATTGGAAGTTGGATGCCTAGAATGGTTCCTCAATCTATCTCTTATATTAAATTTTATCTTTTTTTTTAAAGACAATAAAATTAAGAACTAATTTTTAAAAAAACAATCAATTCCAACTTAAAAATTCCATCTTCGATCGGTAAAGCAAATACAGGCTTGATTTTCAATTACAATTCCAACACTAAAAAAAATTATATTGTGGGACGCACTTTACACTAATGTGAATCACTATTGATGAACTTTAGTACTATTGTTCATGTATATGCACATGTGCATAGCACACTTCTATATATCTCTGAGTTTTAACTTATTTTGATGCATTAAATAATGTTGATAGGTTAAATTTTTTTTTATTTTAATTTTGCTTTTAAATAAAATCGGGACCCACAAACAATAGCCAACTTAAAAAAAAAAAAAAAAAAAAGGTGGGTTTTGAGGAGTAGAAATGGAGTTATATGGGAATTTTAGGCTCCGTTTGGAGTTTAAGTTTAAACTTAAGGTTTAAATTTAAATTTTTGTTTTTTTTTTTGAAATTTTTTTTGTCTTTTCTAAAAAGTCAACAAAAATTACTATTTAAACTTAAAAATTTCAACTTAACTTAAACTTAATTCAAACACCAAACATCCCCTTACATTTATGTGTGGCAGGGATGTGATGGATCGGTGTTATTGGACGGGTCGGCAAGTGGGCCCAGTGAGCAAGGAGCACCTCCAAACCTAAGCTTAAGAGCGAGGGCTTTTGAGATCATTGACGATCTACAAGCCAGAATTCAGAAGAAGTGTGGCCAAGTCGTCTCTTGTTCTGATATCACCGCCCTCGCTGCGCGTGATTCTGTTTTCTTGGTATGCTCTGCTTCTTCCTCTCTACTTTTCAATATTCAAATTCTATCTCTCTTACTTGTTTCCTTTCCCCTCCTCTTTTCTTTCCCAATTACCAAACGGAGTGTTAATTCCCCAATTTAGAGATGGCATGAACATTAGCCATGCAAGTTGAGTTTGTAATTCTCCTAAGAATCCCAATTCAACAAAAATAAATATAAATTAGGGTAAATTACTTATCTAGTCCCTAAACTTTTAATCTTGTATAATTTTGATTATGAACTTTTTTTTCGTAACTAGAATATTCTTAAACTTTTAAAATATTGCTATAATATAGTCATTTCTGTTAATTTTTAGACAGAACATGTTAGTCAGTTGATCTAAAAATGAAGCTAATTATGGATTCCGTCAAAACATTAACATAAAGGACTACTGTAGCAATGTTTTTATTGTTTATGATCATTTCAACTATGAAAAAAGAACAAGAAATGCCACAAAATTATTAAAATTTTATTACTATAGTCATTTTTGTTAATTTTTAAAGAAAATATATTAGTAATTTGATCAAAAAGTGATACTAACTAATGAATTCTATCCAAAAATTAACGTAAAGAACTACTGTAGCAATATTTTAAAAGTTTAAGGGTATTCCAACTACGACAAAAAAAATTCAGGGATCAAATTTACATAAAATTAAAAATTTAGGAACCAAACCAATAATTTACTTTAGAAATTAATTAGTTAAAGGAAACCACAAATAAAAACGAAAAAATAAAAAAAGCACCATATATATATATATATATATATCAGCTTTCCTTTTTCTCTTTTCCTATTTTTTATATAAAGCTGCAGCTCGTGAAACATCCTGAAAAGAGCATGAAAGAGTATAGCGAATCAAAGTTTGTTTTTTTTTGTTTTGTTTTTGTTTTTGTTTTTGTTTTTTTAAAGACAGAGTGAATCGCACCCACACACAATACTAGGCAAATGCTCAACATCATGAGTGATGCTATTTTGTTTAAAATTATTGATTTAGGCGAATTTTTCAGCCATGTACAATTTCTTATTATTTTTTGTTTTGTGGATAAATAAGATTAATCCTCTTTAATAGACACATGAAGATGAATGCTAAACATCAGGAGACTATTTGAGTGATATTAAATCAATTTTATAATTTTGTGGTATAATGATATTAAAAAGAAGCTAATTTTATTTAAATCACACACTATCATATTGTAAGAATATGCATATATGATCTAAATTAATTGGCAATGCAGTCGGGAGGTCCTGACTACCCAGTCCCACTAGGAAGAAGAGACGGGTTGACATTCGCGACACAAGAAGTGACATTGGCCAACCTTCCGCCGCCAACAAGCAATGCCAGCGCCATCCTGTCCGCTCTTGCAACGAAAAACCTAGACGCCACCGATGTGGTTGCCCTGTCGGGAGGCCACACCATCGGCCTCAGCCACTGCGCCTCCTTTGGCAACCGCCTCTACCCCACCCAAGATCCCGTCATGGACCAGACCTTCGCCAAAAACCTAAAGGCGATCTGCCCCACAAACACAACCAATGCCACCACTGTGCTCGACATCCGAAGCCCTAATGCCTTTGACAACAAGTACTACGTCAACCTCATGAACCGCCAAGGACTCTTCACCTCAGACCAGGATTTGTACAGCTACAGCAAGACCAAGAACATTGTCGTCGACTTCGCCGTCAACCAGACGCTCTTCTTCGATAAATTCTTCGTCGCAATGACCAAGATGGGGCAGCTCAGCGTCCTAACGGGCAGCCAAGGTGAGATACGCGCCAACTGCTCGGTCAGGAACTCTGACAACAAGGCTTACTTGGCTTCTCTAGTGGATGATGAGGATGCTGAGAGGTTCGAAGAGCTTTAGATTTTGGCTGTCGTTTCTAATCTGTCCACTAGGTGTTTGTGAAAACCACTTCGTTTTTTAATAAATAAGGCCAACTTTCATTTTTGGTCTTGGTCAGTCACATTAATTGTTTGTGTAGTAAGTTATGTGATAGTTACTTTGTAGAATGTGTCTACCTTTCTTGAAATAATAATATATCAGAAGTTCAATGTTTCTGAGTTGGTTTATATTTGAGAAAATTAAGTTTGTTTCGAGATATGAAAAACTTACATTATGTTAGGTATGAGCGGGAAGATGCATAACTGGATAGAAAATGATAGAGTTGCTTATATGATAAGAAGGATATGAGAGGAGGGAAAGGAACCACTGATTCTTTTTTTTTTTTTTTTTTTTCTCTCTCTTTGAAATTTGGGACCCATTAATTTTAATCTCTATAATATTAGGGAGAAATTTTAAATTCATCCAATAATGATTAAAAATTATTTTTTATTCACACATTTTTTTAAAAGAACTTTTTTAATCCTTATTTCAAAAGTAAAATAAACTTAAGTAAATATACAATATAATAGCTATAGAACTTTTTCTCTGAGTTCCTTTATACCAAATAGCCTTAAAAATAATAATAAAATAAAATCCTTTATATCTTTTTAATTTTCTATTTTTAGAAGTTTTCTCTACATATTTTTAATTTTTTTAATTTCGTATTTTCACTAATTAATACATAGGAGAGAGCACTAATTTCATATTCATTTCTAGAAAACACGTTATTCCATTAAATGGACGGACTGTTTTTCTTTTTTCGAAAGTGAAAATTATATTCAAATTAAACAAATATATAAACATCACGTATGACTTCATAATACATAATATAAAACCCTTAAGACTGGGTCTTTTACTAAAATCTGATGAAGTACAAAAGACGTGCATCGAGATCCAACAATAAAAAAGTACCTTGCTACACCAATAGTCTAGCATGTGTGTTCTTTTTAATGAAACCTCTACAATCGATAACATCTTCAAATTGATTGAGAGTCAGTATTCTCGTAGCACAAAACATCATCACTAACTCCTATGCAACAAATCTAGCATAACCAAAACACACAAGTCCCTAAATCTTAAATTTGTCGGATAAACATTAAATTAAAAGGATGGGGAAACTATCTATGTTATTAAAAACTAGTACTCTAACCAAATCCAACAAAACAAAACACAAATCGAAACAACGCCTTATTACACAACTACCATAAAACAAAACAGAAAAAGCAACAACTCGACTAGAACCATTGGTGGTAAGCAAGCTCACGTAGTTGAGGTAGCCGAGACATGAGTTGTGTAGATCTTCTATCCATGCAGCCGAACGAAGACGCTTAGTCCTGCATCATTCGTCGGCCACTTGAAGGCAAACTGGGCAACAAGTATTAATTCTTGTTTTGAGAGAAGACTCATTCAAAGAAACCCTAACAAAGAGACTTAAAAAACGTCACAAACACAATGAAATATTATTAGTGAATGTTTTTCTTGATTGAGTAAAGATTAAAAAAAAAATTGAGTTACTGAAGTTTTTTGCCATATGTTATTTTTTTAATCATACTTCTTAAGGGCCTGTTTGGGAGGACATTACAGATTGTGAACTAAATTATTCAGAGTGAAAAAATGTCAAAATTTAAAAAGTGTTTGAAAAAAAAATTAGCAATATTGCTGAATGTTTTTCTTGATCTATAGTAAAGATTAAAAAAAAAAAAATTGATCAGTTACTGAAGTCTTTTGCCATATATTATTTTTTAAAGCATATTTTTTAAGGGGTCCGTTTGGGGGGACGTTTAGAGACGGTATTTTGAAGGTTGGAGATGGCTTGAGTTATTGGAATGTGTGTTTGGTGAAAATAAATTATTTGAAGTGAAAAAATATCAAAATTTGAATAGTGTTCAGAAAAAAAAATAATTAATATGGATCTTGTTTCATTTATTTTGAAATTCTATGTAATTAAAAAAAAAATCTCATTTCAACTTTAAATAATAAAGTTATGGAATTATAAAATTTGAATTTTTTGAAAATATATGGAATAATAAATAGTAAAATTGGAGGAAAATATTTTTTAAAAAAACTTTTGAAAAAGTGTTTTTAAAGTGATCCAAATGGTCCTCAGAATAAAATCAAGACTATAGTATTTCAACACGACAAGAAAAAAAGAAAATCATTACTGCAAAAAATAAATCATGACATTATAAAGTTGAAGATGATTTCTAAGTTGTTAGAGAAAAAGTCGCTTTCATTGCTCAACTTGCGAATTGGAAAAATAAAAAATAAAATCGAATAAAATTATGTCTACAGTATTCCAATTCAATGCCGAAAAAATATAAATTATGAATGCATTGGAAAGAATGGGTACCATTATGTTTCTCCTCTTATTTTATTCACGGATCTTCTACGGTAGGAATTCTCAACGACACCATTTATTATTAGACTTCAAATTTTCAAAATGGGGACCCAAGTGTCTAGAATGGGAGTTTTTGGGACTCAGTAGTCCAAAATTTCAAAATAAGGACCTAAATGACAAAGGTCGAAAAGTTTCAGGGCCCCAAATGCAAAAAAATAATAAATAATAAATAAATAAAACATGTTAATTAATAAGAGTCATTCTTTTCATGATCAGAGAAAAATTTTCTTTTTAAGTTTTTCATACACTATGTAGAGTTCTTCTTTCCTATGTTTGGTCCCGAAAAAGCTTGTTTTATATCTTTCAATTTAGGAACTCAATTGTCCAAAATTTCAAAATTGGGACCCAAATGTCAAGAAAATTAGCATATATTTGGTTCGTCGGTTTGTTTGAGATGAAAATTTTAATTTAAAATTAATTAATTTTTCAAAAACTTATTATAAATTTTATTGATTTTTTTTTCTTAAAAGATAAAATCTGAGATTAAAAATTACATTTTAATTAGGATAAATTCAAATGTCAAATGAAGAATTAGTGTTCAAAGACAAATATCCAAAATTTTAAAATGAGTACGCAAACATAAAAAGTTTTAGGGACTCGAAATGCAAAAAAGCTATTAATTGATCAGGAAATAAGTGTGTTTGGTCAGAAAATTTTATCTTCTTACTTTTTCAGACGCATTTTTTCTTTCCTAGGTTGGATGAATCTAAACCAATAGATATGATTTAACGAGGACGAACTGACACCCCCAGACAAAAAAAAAAGGGTTGAGGTTTGTCGGTTGCTAGGAGTACTTTAATATAACCAGTCAAATTTGGCATGCCCATGCTCCAAAGTGAAACCAAATTATATCATCATGACCAAAACAACCCTGAATGAGGGATGTGCTTGCCACGTGCATCTTCTTGAACAAAATATTAAAAAAAAAAAAAAGTGCTGTGAAATATCCAAAATAGTATTTTGAGAATATTTTTATTAAGCACTAATAAAAAATAATTTTACACAAAAACTTCATTATAAAATATATAATTTAAATACTCTCTTTTTAAATTTCAAAAAATAAAAAAAGAGGTTGAAATATAAATATTTCTACAACAAAACCTCTTATTGATATGAGATAGAAATTTTTTTTGCCGTATGAGATCCGTTCATATTATAAAATCAACTTTAATAAAGAGAGTGAGAGCAGGTTTGGACCACATATCATGACTTTTACAAGGCCTATAAAATGAAGACCCTTGTGTTACTTAATTAATACAGGTCTCTCACTATTCTCAAACCCAAAAACCAGAACCAGAACCATGGCTACTAAAAACTCGTATATTCCGTTCAGCTCCATTGTTGTGGTGGTGGTGGTGGTAATGATATCTTGTGTTAATGTTTCCCGATTATGTTCTGCACAAGATGTCCCAATTGTGAAAGGACTGTCGTGGAGTTTCTACGACAAGAGCTGCCCTCAGGCTGAGTCCATCATAAGGAAGCAGCTCAAGAAGGTCTTCAAGGACGATATTGGCCAAGCCGCCGGCTTGCTTCGCCTTCATTTTCACGACTGCTTTGTTCAGGCATGTTTGATATTCAATATTATTATGCTTTTTATATATTATATATATATATAATTTAATTATATTTTATTTAAAATTTATTTTATGTAGTTTTTGCTTTTCAACGATAGCGATCAATATATAACGAATAAAGTTTTCATCCTTCACGCTTGGGATGGTCTCTGTGTATATACAAGCTGATCAAGTACTTGATGAAAGATTAATTAATTTATTTCTTCTTTTATTATTGTTGTTGTTTATTATTATTATTTCCCTTTTGAAGGGATGATGAAAGAGAAGTTTTGGACTCTATTTATGCTAATATTATGCAGTAAACCCTGTGTTAAGTGGAAGAATCTTGGGTCCATCGGGAAAGTTTTATATTCTTCTTCTTTAAAAAAAAATTAAAAAAAAAAAAGATTGAGATAATCTTCTTCTAATCTTTTTTTATTTTTTATTTTTTTATTTGTCGGTTGTTGAAATTTTTCAATGCAAGTTTTAATGAGAGCAACCGCTGATATGACACGGAGAATTGAAAGGCGTATCTGTGCAAAGATTCATTATTATATATACACACGAACAATACTAAAGTATAGAAGTAGTATTAAACGTCACATTAAGAGATCGAATTTCACCATGTTGCGAAACATCAGTCAATATTGCTATCACTGATATGCTTGAACATTGCTATATATTTATCTATATAAGTTTTTTTTTTTATTTTGACGCGTTAATTCTGACAGTTACACTTTTTTTTTTTTTTTTTTTCCAAACTTTATTTCAAAGAAAATTGGGACCCCATATATATAGAAAGTGTCAACTTAAAAAAATAATGAATTTTGAGTAGAAACTGTTGTATATATATATATATAGCATTTAATTCATCATGTATGTGTGCAGGGATGTGACGGATCGGTGCTGTTGGACGGATCGGCAAGTGGGCCAAGTGAGCAAGACGCACCTCCAAACCTGAGCTTAAGGGCAAGGGCTTTTGAAATCATTAATGATCTACGATCCAGAATTCACAAGAAGTGTGGTCGAGTCGTCTCTTGTTCTGATATCGCCGCTATTGCTGCTCGTGATTCTGTTTTCTTGGTATACCACATGCTTCTTCTCCCTCCTCTTTTTATTTTTTTATTTTAATTAAATACTAATGTTTGTGCGTAGGAATAAACAAATAATATAAAACAAAAAGTAAAAAAAAAAAATTTAAATTACACATAATAAGCAGCTTAAGACAACACAGATTGGGAGGTTAGGACAAAAGATACGGTTCTAATGCCTTTCATTCTTTTAGAATAGGTAACAGATTTCACAAATATTTTAGGTGTATATGTACTGATACATCGTGTTCGTGAATATAAATCAAATTAAGATAAACAAGTACATAAAATTGATTAAATCTGTTGAAAATCAAAACTTCAAAACAATATTATACTATTAAAAATGGGACAAGAATATGTTTTTGTGCCTTACCAAATTCTCTTTAGAACAATAAAAAATATCTTCTTTTATTTTTTGAAAAAATTAAAATCAGTATCATTTTGACGAACTAAGGTTTTTAGATGCTTAATTCCCGAATATTGAGATGGCATGGGAACATTATAACCATGCAAATTGAGTTTGTAATATTCTACTAAGAATCCAAATTTACCAAAGAAATAGAAATTAATTAGTTAAAGGACCCCTCAAATAAAACGACAAAAAACAAAATTTTTTTTATTTAAAAAAAGCACAATATTCTAGCTTTCCTTCCCGTAGTCACTTTCCAACCAAATGACTTCATTAAGAAAACTAAATTTTATAACATAGTTTTTTTTTTTTTTTTTTTTTATGGAGAATTGTATTCCACTTTTGCGTGCTACATTCTTTAACTTGGTTTACTTTTTGTCTAATTGGGGGACATATAAAATGAACTGATTCCTTCTCTCGTATAATAATGAAAAGAAAATAATGCTAACATCAATACACATTTTATATTATTTATAATGCTAACATCAAAACACATTTTATATTATTTATGTACTTTTACTAAATTTATTATATATGTAAAGCTGCAGCTCGTGAAACATCCTGGAAAGAGCATGCCGTATACCTTTTTTTTTTTTTGGTAGAAAAAAAAGGTTTTTCCTACCAAAAAAACCTTTTTTTTTTTTTTTTTAGATAGAGAGAATCGAGGTTTAGCCATAGGTTTATTAAAAAAAAAAAAAAAAAGGCAAAACACACTAATATGCAAATGCTCAACATGATGACTCATGAGTGAGTAATGATGCTATTTAATTTGTTTAAATTTAATATTTCAAGTTAAACTCGCACTGCCCATGTTCTAAAATATTACTCTAACATTATTTCAACTCTATTGTTTAGCATTTTTAATTCATAAATCACACAAACACAAAACAGGGAAGAGTTTTGCAATATAAAATGTGACCCCAAAAAAAAAAAAAAAAACAATAGAAAGATTTACCTTGCTCGATAAGACCACTTTGGTATTAAATCATTGTTTTATATGAATTTTTCACCTATGTACAATTTCTTATTATTTTTTTTGTTTTGCTGATAAATAAGTCTAACCCTCCTTTAATAGACACATGAAGTTGATTGATAAAAATTAGGAGACTATATGAGTGATGTTAATCAATTTTATAATTTTGTGGTATAATTATACTAAGAAGAAGTAAATTTAATTTAAATCGCACACTATCATATAAGAATATTCATGTATGATATAAAATACTTGATAATGCAGTCTGGTGGTCCTGACTACCCAGTGCCACTGGGAAGAAGAGATGGGTTGACATTTGCGACGCAAAATGCGACATCGGCCAACCTTCCGTCGCCAAGAAGCAATGCCAGTGTCATCTTGACCTCTCTTGCAACAAAAAACCTAGATGCCACCGATGCGGTCGCCCTCTCGGGAGGCCACACCATCGGCCTCAGCCACTGCTCCTCCTTTACCAACCGCCTTTACCCCACCCAAGATCCCGTCATGGACAAGACCTTCGCCAAAAACCTAAAGGTGACCTGCCCCACGGCCACCACCAATGCCACCACTGTGCTCGACATCCGAAGCCCTAATGTCTTTGACAACAGGTACTACGTCAACCTCATGAACCGCCAAGGACTCTTCACCTCAGACCAGGATTTGTACAGCTATAGCAAGACCAAGAACATTGTCATTGACTTCGCCGTCAACCAGACGCTCTTCTTCGAAAAATTCTTCATCGCGATGACCAAGATGGGGCAACTCAGCGTCCTTACGGGCCGCCAAGGTGAGATACGCGCCAACTGCTCGGTCAGGAACTCTGACAACAAGGCTTACTTGGCTTCTCAGTGGATGAGGATGGTGAGAGGTTGTCTGCGTTCTAAAAGCTAGGATTCTGGCTGTTTAGAGTCTGTCCACTAGGTGTTTGTGAAAACAACTTCCTTTTTATAAATAATTAGGCCAACTTCCGTTGTTGGTCTTGGTTCAGTCACATCCAGTAACGAATATGGTTTAACTTGTTTGTGTAGCGGGTACTTTCGTGATACTTTGTTGATTGTGTTTTCCTTTCTTGAAATAGTAATGGAAGTTTATGTTTCTGCGTTTGTTAATGTTGGAGAATATTAAGTTCGGTTTTCGGGATATGAAAAACTTGGAAAATAATTCACATTAGGAAAGAAAAGTTTCATGATGTCTCGTGAAATTAAAAATAACTTGTTAAGGATAAAAAAATCGGGATAAAATAGTTATTTCAGTTTGAAACTCATACCAAAACCCTCTCTGCTCCCCGCATTTAAACTATCTCTAGTAGGAACCTAGTCATTAGGAATTACTTTAAAATTAATTTGACCTGTTAGAAAAATTATGCGTCAAATAGAGCTTGAGACTTTAATAAAGTTAATTCATTTACTAAGTTTTCTTCATAAAGATACAACTCCAAAGCTAAAACCAAAACCAAAACCAAAACCAGGTTTTCTCGGCACGTCAATATTTACGTGAATGCTCCTAGGTATTGAAAAAACAGTTCGTTGCTTGGAGACGATCGTCATCGATGCTTATGGGGACTACCATAACGTCAAGTATGTGCCTTTTTGTTCTTCTTTGATGCCGATGTGCTGTTTGATGGAATGTCTCAAACTAATCTCTTGCATTTCAAATATTAAAATACCAGTTTTGGTCATTTGAGTTGTATAATGAAGTGTAGACCAGGGTGATTTTTGAAAGTTCGTCGCATGTGACAACTAGTCATAATGTCCTTGTAGTGTTCAACGAAATGTCTCATCAGATTTGCCATTTGACAGAAGTCTCTTAGATTTAGAAACAAGCAATGCATCAGCACTACAAATTACAGAAATATCACTGTCAATTAGTTATTGAGGTGCTCAACATAAGTGAATAAGTGATGCCCGAAGCATTTTTCTTTGGGCATTCACGAGTTCTTTGGTACACTTCTATTTGTTCTGAGAGGGTTTTAACCTATTTGTATGTGTTTACTTTTGTGGGCTAAAACACTTGATTTTTCTAACTTTTAAAGAAAAACTGAGACTCGCAGACAAGTGTCAGCTTAAGTCTGTAAGTTTAGAGTAGGAATGGAATTTTTATCTTGAAGTATAGACTAGGGGGAGGGATATTTGGATGATCCTTGTATGGACGTGACAAGTCATGTTTATAACTTAACACTCCGAAGCATTGCAGGTCGTAATACTTTAGAAGACATGAGATTTATGATACTAGCATATTTAGGCTATAATTAACAACAGCAACAACATAAGTCGGAGCTGCGATGTGGCATGATTGACGTAGTGTCGTTGGCATTCGACAGCAAATTGGCTGTGATTAGGCAGAGGATGGTCACCGGAACCCCCTCTGAAGCAGCCTCTCATTCTCTCTCTCTCTCTCTCTCTTTGTCCCTGCATTTACTTGATTATTGCCCTTCCATTCTTGAAAGTGTTGCTGGTGCTCTAATTTCAACGAAATCGTATCGAAGAATTTTGTAAACTTGTAAACATTCAATATCAGTCATACAAAGATTGGGGTGATTCGTTTTGGGACTGTGAGGTGAGGTTATCGATTTTGCGACATCTAATTAGCTCGCTACTTTGGAGATGCAATTCTATAAAAATGATGGAGACAGTTTTCATATAGATGGAAAAAGAAGGAAACAAGATTTACGTTGAAAGTTTTAGCGTTGGCCGTCGGTATTTTGTTGATTCCGTATTGTAGAATTGATATGATGAATGATACTCCGATCCGCAGAATGCTTATAGCTTGTGTGTTTAATTCCAAGATAAGATGATTTTTCATCTTATGATACAAGTTCTTGAATGTTAAAGCTAAAGCGATCACAAGAAAATAAAGATTAGACCTTACGAATTATATCTTACTTTGCTTTGTAATCCCACTAAACCATGCCGATGCTGTATTTTTTACACTGTAAAACTTATCTATAGTTCTGCATAATCTGCTTTGAGTTCATTGATATCTTTATATATTTCGCCAGTTTCTCTTTTTAAATTTTAATTTTAGAACCCTGTTTTAGCAAATAGTTGGAATCTGGTTAGCTATGGCAATTCACAAGCATTCTTTGTAAGACAACTCGTAATGCTTATGATTTTTTGTTCTTTATTTCAAGAAATAAATGTGTTCGAGCTCATTAAAAAACAAAAAAGATAATTTTTATCAGTAATACGCTACTTGATGATCTATGTATAAATCTAGTGAAGATTATTTCGCATTTGAAAGAAGTATACATTTATAATAGTCTGTGTTGTCAAGGTCATAGACAAATTCTTTGCAAATTCTTTTTTTTTAAGGTTCTCTTTTACTTTAATCAAGTCCAATAGTGGAGTAATCTTATAGCTCAAAAGGCGTTGGTGTCGCGGTTATAGCACTCTGACACTGAAGTCAGCGAGTTAAGTGAGATTCAATGAGTGGAGGGAATGCACAATGCTACGTTCATACGGAGGGCGAGTGGGGGACTTGACTGCGACGACCCCCCGGAGGGTGGGAGGTGGATCTTCATCACATGGTTTTGGGTCGAAGATACGTATCGCGGGAGGGAAGGAAACTCAACGGCTAGTGTGCCTGTTTTGCACCAGCCTTGAACCCTACGTCATCAGTAATCTTGCCTCAACCCAAGAAATCCAAGAAATGTTGAATTCTTATGCAAGCTTTTGCCTCATCCTAAATGATCACCAGGTTGAATCCAACAATGCAACTAATGAAATAAGTTGTTGTCAAATTGATTTCAAGTTTTGGGATTTAATGAGAAAGCACTTTTTTTTTTTTTTGGGGTGATTATTGAGAAAGCACTTTACTACAAAGCTAATGACACCTTTACTGGAAAAAGTTTTCCTTTCTTTATTTTATGTTATGAAGGGGGAAAAAAAAAAAACGTGTTCAAATTTTTGTTCTAACCGGGGTGTGTGTATTGAGAAACTCCATTCCCAAACCACCACTAGGAGCCTGTTTGACATTGTTTCTAAAAACTACTTTTGGTTTTCCGAGTTTAAAAGCAGCTTCTGAAAGTATTTTGATGATTAATCAAAAATACATTTCAAATCTAGAAAATATAGCTTCCAAAAAAAAAAAACTTATAAGTATACTTTAAAATTTATATAAATGTTAAGTTAAACATTATAAAATTTAATTTAATATTCTTGTTAAAAAATTTTTAAATTATTGTGACTTCAAAAGTTTTTTAAAAAATATTAATATCAAATATTTATTAAAAAATCACAGCTTTTATTATTTTTTTCTTTTATTAATTAAAAGTTAAAGAAAAACTATATCAGACAAACCTAACTTGAGCACAAAATTCTTTAATACAACCATCCATAATGAATCACACTAATGGTGTTTCATTGTTTTTACAAGCACTCCCACTACAATTAGGATAAGGTCTAGAGTCCAAAGGCCAAAAGAGACTTTGATAGTTTTTAGCCCAGGTATCGTTAAAATAATAGTATTTTTGTACAATAAGTAATGATTATGAATATAATTTAACGATAATTTTATACATAACTTCATTATAAAATATAGAATTCGAATCCACCTCAAGTTTAAAATAAATAAATAAATAAATAAATAAAAATTTACATGGCTATCAAAATAAATAAATAAATAAAAATAAAAAGCTACAAAGTCACCAATGATACATCATGTATGTGCAAACAATTATTAGTGCCATATCATTACCCTTGATGTCATCCATTGTATAATTTTTCAATTTGTGCTTTTGTAACCTGCTCTCAGTGATGATTTTAATATTATGCTTTTTTAAGAGGTCATGTAGTATACTGGACAATATATATATATATATATATAATACTCAATTTTCATTCAAAATCTACTCATTTTAATTTCTCATGTATTTGTTGGGTCACAGTCTTAGTTAAAAAAAAAAAATGGTGTTTTAACTTATTAAATTCTCAGTTCTCACACATGCATAAGGCTAAAAGTTAAAACCCACTCAAGATAGACAGCAGTACTCATTCATGATCACAAATAAAACAAAGTTAGGCCGTGCACAATACCAATTCTGTAAAAGATACAATGAACTTTGTAAATATAATTTCTAATATTGAGAACCTCCTTATATCTCTCTAGTTTTTCAATGGCCAGCTTCGTACGGACAGAATAGAACCTTTCGAAAAAAAAAAAGAAAAAAAAAGAAAAGAAAGAGATAACAATAATAATTGAAGCGTAGGCCATGGGCAAGAACAATTACAGGGAATGAGCATATGGCTCTCCAGCTCCTTCAATGGTTTTTCACTTTATTTAGTTTGAATATATATATATATATATATATATATATATATTCTCAAAAGACAGCTTAAACTATACAGAAAAATAGAAAAGATTTTACCCCACTAGATGTGACAAGAGAGAACTGGGTAGGTGAAATAAGAACTTTTATGCAGCCTATACGGCTGTACATAACGATGAGGGAGGGTTTTTTAGGTTATATTTTTATGTATAATATCCACAATATAATGTACTATATTGAAAGGGTAAAAGGGAAGACACCAACAAAAATTCTGATTAAATAGATTCAACTTATTTTCTAAAACAATTATATTTATTTAGCAAATTAAGGTAACAAGTAATATTATAAATGATAGTCAATCCCTCCCTAAACTATCTTCAATGCATAGGATATTATTATTAAAATATAGTGAAAATAATGAATTTAAGATATTATACTACACTGCATAATGTTACATACTAATGAGCTAAGTCTGACTTAAATTTGGAGATTGAAATCTTCTTTTGTTTTTCAACAACGAAATAAGACTAAGCTTATAAGCTTGTTATCGTGAGACTGTCCTTGAGCCCGTAGGCCTTGACACAAAGTTAGAAGAAACAATTGTACAAAAAGTTTATTTTTAAAACCTTATTTTAAAATATATCTTTTTTTTTATAATATTACGTAAATGTCTATTTTGAAAGAAATCACTATTTTATACTATTCATTTTGTCATTTTTCCATATTTAATATCATTTTTCCTCATTAGATTCATTATTTTTTTTCCTTATTAGTTCATCATTTTTTAATCTTTATCATAATTACTTGTTATTTATTACAGTGATTACTTATTAGTATGATATATATATATATATATATATATTTTACAATCATATTTCTTAAGTATGATTTAGGTTTCTTAGAACAAGTTTTTTACTATGATTTAACTTCTTTATGATAATATTACTTATTTTGATAATTTATTATTTATATTATTATTGATATTGTTTTAATAGATAGTTTCTAAAGTTTTTTTTAAGAGATAGTTTTTAAAGTATAAATATGATATGAAATTGATTATTTCTTTATAGAATTACTAGATCATTATGTTTTTTTTTAATAAATTTGCTATGTTTTTTTTTTATATATTATTCTTATGTTTTTTTTTATAATAGTATATTCTTTTTTAGGTTTTAATAAAGTGTTTATATCTTTTAATATTATCATTGCTGTGTTTATATGTCATACAACTAATATTTCTTTTTTCTTTATAATAAATAGGTAAAATGATTTTTTTTTCGTTAATGAAAGATTTGCTTAAACTGAAATGTTTTAAAGATTTTTTCTTTCATTTTTTATCAATTATTTATTTATTTATTTTCAATTCTTGATAAAGGGTAATATGGTCATTATAAGTATGAATTTAGATATTCATGTAAATAAAAGAAAAAATAGACACGTTTTAAATCATAGTATTCAATTTAGACATTTGTGTAAATATTCAAATTAAATTCTAACTCTTTCATAGTAATATTTTATTGATGGCTCAGGCCCTTCGAAGAGGGGTATTCTTCGCCATTTAAGATATTGTACTAGAATGCTAATATTGTAATTGTATATATAAAATATCAAATACATATTTATCATCTTTATTAAATTTTAAAATTTGTAAAAATAAACTTTTATTAGTATTTAAATAATTTGAAGATGTTAATATATATTATAAATTACCAATGACATCTATACTTGATGGTAAATATCAACAAATTCAACGTGACTTTGTCATGGAAAACGTTTTGCTTTTTTTTTTTTTTTTTTTTTTTTTTTTTTTTTTTTGTGTCAAAGAAGCATGCTTAATACAACCTCTAGCGTAAAGGCATTCGAGCCACGTCTAAATTTAATTAAAGGTGAGGGCTGTACTCTCTCTCTTTTTTGGATCCGCCATCCCTTTCAGCTATGGCATGGGGGAGGGAAATGAGATCTAAAAATTGATTTGATAATATTAGATGAGCAACCATACTATGATCATTTGAGAGACATGGTTTCATATACTATACACAAGAATGAATTGTTATGCAGTCGATGAACTATTTCTATATATAGGCAGCCTATCAAATCAAATCATTTATTTTTTAATATGTGTTCCGTCATGTATATACATCGGATCTTAAATTTTTATATTCCTACCCGTCTGGAGTGAGAACTGCAAGACTCCCCCTCTCCCTGTTTTGTTGTCCAAAACATGATGGGCGTTCTAAGTTTCAGGGTTGAGTCAGATAGGACTAGACTAAATCGATTGGATCTATGGAATCTAAATGGATTAGATCAGATCTAATCATTCGAGTTCATTTGTCGTATTGTGGAATTCAATAACATATGTCCTTTTTTTTTTTCCTTCCGAAAAGGGGAATGGCATTCATACTAATAAAAAAAGTACAAACCAAACAAGATATATAATGTAATGACCTTACAATACAACGGACAAAACCATCAACTATGACGAATCCATTGGTGAAATCTGATATCGCTTAAACGGAAAAGTGCATGCATGAGGGCTGAAACAAGAAAGTACCTCGACACACCAATATCGAGTACGCATAAAGGCTCTTTTGTAATAAATCTCCACAATTAATGAAAGTTTCGATCGATTGAAAACCACGACCTTGTAACATAAAAACCACCACCCACTTCACGTAGACATAAGTCTAGTGTAACAAACAAACCGTCAAGAAACGATTATGGCAAACAAACTATAAACCAGTATAATGGGGAAATCATCGCCATTGAAAAGGGTTTTAACAAAAATCCAAACCATAAAACACAATATTTATTAGACAAAAAAAAAAAAAAAAAACACAACCACATAGGAGGAAATCATGAAGACAATACGAGCCATACAATTGAAGCAGTAAAAAATTAATTGGAGCTAGAGCCAGCTTTGCAAGGAGACTCCTTGTCCGCATGTGGACTCCATGTGTCGCGATCATCGACCTCCACAGACTGCATGACCACCTCCACCATGCATATCCTTATTATATTATATGTTAAATATATTAATAACATCAATTTTTTAATTGTTATTTACATTTTTATCTATTCCTTTTAATCTTTAATTTTTTTTGTTTGCGTAAATCTTTTCTGATTCATTATCATTGTCTCTCTCTCTCTCTCATCCTTTTAAAATAAATATATAACACTTATGAATGGAAACTTACATCATCTCCAACTAAATGTCTATTTTAGAATATAAAACTGTAAAATAAAGTATTTGTCATTTCAAATAATATTTTATCTCTAACTTATTTACTTTATATCATATTCTAAAAGGAATATTCTATTTATATTCTTTTTTATAATCATTTACCTTTTATTTTTACCTAAATATTACTTTAAAATTGAATTAAAAAAAATAGTTTAGAGTATGAACAGTGATACTTCAAATATGAAGTAATTGTTCATACTCTATATTATCTATGATATAAAATATAGGTTGGAGATGCACTATATTCTAAATTGATGTAAAACTCTAAAATAAGTATGGGTTAGAGATACCCTGACAGATTGCAGTACTTATATTGTTTAACATTATATCTTTTTTATTCTATGAATAAATTACGGTGTGAAGAAAAAAAAGTGTAATTAAATGAGAAATTTAAATATATTATTATAGAAAATGAAAAGAGATTACATAATAACAATGATTAATCATTTGTAAGTTCACAATTGTAGGAATTCAGCTATCAATTAAAGCAGGTTTAAATACGGTGTATCAAATGGGTATAATTACAAGTTCTAAATTCGCTATTCGTAAAACATTATTAAACTTTTGTTAAATTTCAACTTTGCTATTAGGGTTTTGTTAAATGTCTATATATCCTTTGGAAATAACGTGGTTTTGGCTTATGAATCTGGTTCTCAATGCAATGTTAAATTCATATGTGAAATGCCAAATTTTCTTATTTGACTAGGATAACCACTCTCAAATGCAATGTTATTTTTAACCGTGTTAAGTTTGATTGCTGTATTTACTTGAAACTTCACAATAAAGTGTAACAAATGTCAAATTTTGATATTAGATTGCTATTGCTAATGTCTTGATTTTTTTCATTCAATTGTTACAATATTGTAATTGTTAAAACTTAATCATGATGTAAAATACAAATTACTGCTAAAAAAAATAAGATTATACAATAGAGTTCAAAATATAATAGCATATCACCTTCAAAAGATATATATGTACGTAATAGCATGTCAAATATGTAGTTTTCATATTGTTTTTAATAAGACATTGATATTTATATTAAAAATGGTATTATGTTTTTACTTCTAATACCAATTATCTTTATACATTTATATCATAATCTATCTATTTTTACACTTTTTCATCTCTCTAAACATACCCTAAAGTCTTAGGGATGGCAACTAGTGGGACGGAGGTGGATATACTTTTCTGCCCCCATACCATATCCTTCTTTTGTTCCCATATCACCCCCATATCTGTCTAACTTAAGACAGAATCTGGGAATCACTAGAAGGACTATTCTTATATGCTATCCATTTACCATTAAAGAGTTGAAAAGAAAACTTTATTTTAAATGATAAATTAAAAAAATATTAACACATTTTCAAAATTAAAAAAAGAAAATTCAATTAGATTTATTGTAAAATTCAACAACAACAACAACAACAACAATTATAGCAAATTCAAATTCCAATTATAGCAAACCAAAGCCTCAAAACAGAAGTACAAACTCCAACAATATCAAGTTAACCCTTAAAATTCAAACTAAAAACTAAAAAACAAAGCCTTATTAAAAAAACTAAAAAACTAAAAAACAAAGGAAAATCTTCAAACCAAAGCAGCATATTTCTTAATTTAATTTCTAAGTATGTGCAATTGGGTCGGGGGCGGGGTAAAGGTGGGAGTTAGGAGGGAACCTCACCTATCTCCGTCCTCGTCTCGCTTCCAATATCTTCATATATCCTTCCATACCTGTCCTACTAGGGCGGGGTACCCATGTTCATGAGTAAGAATACCATCAATACTTAGGGCTGACATTTTCATATTCGCATGTCATGTTTGGACTGACAAATTTTAACACGACATGATTAATCTAAAAACAAATATGCTAAAATTGATATACGTGTTTGGAATGTAAACTCGAACATGAAACATCTAATACAAGAGTATAAGATATCACATACAAATACAATTATTAAACGGCCATGAAAAATTAACCCGAAAAAACTCGCTTATGATCCACTTAACTAAAAAATTGGAAAAAAAAAAAAACACGTTGGAAATGAAACTAATTTAAATTTACTATACATTACAACCAACTCAAGCAAATGAAATATGTACCTAACAAAAACATAAAATTTTCCAAATCTTCATAATAGTTAATCAACACGTAAAAATATCTAAATACAAAACATAGGCCTACTTGAAATGTAAAAGTACCCAAGCAAATTACATCAAACATAAGTATAAAAACCATAACCAAGATTTAAATATGACTACATGCATCAAATGTTCAAATAAAATGAAAAAGTCTACATAACGGGAAGTTTTGAATATACGAATTAAAAACAGATTTTGTCATCGACATGTTTATAATCTGTACAATTATTGAATTAAATAGATTTTCACTCATTTAATTTCGTGTTACGTGTACCAACATGAATATAATCAATACTAAATATTTGCCTGAAACCTGATTATTTTGTATATTTTTTAAGGGTCTGTTTGGGTGGCAAGATTTAAAATCTGATTTGGAAAATTTATTATGTCTTTTTGATCAATTAAAAACTATTTTTTAATATTCACATCTCTAACTGTCAACAATAACCTTAAACTTTAAAATGTCCATAATTATGTTATTTCAAGTCCAAATGAAATGACTTTATATATATATATATAAATTATATAGAATTTCGAAAAAAATGAAATAAGATTTATATTGATAATTTTCCAAACTTATTTTAAAATTTTATACTTTTTAACTTCATACAGTTTTTTTTTCTCCAAACGTATATTTCCAAAACTACATCTCATTTCTAATTCAAACTGAAAACACGCCTTCAAATTAAAAACTTCTCTCAAACAGACACTCAGATCATGTCATCATGTCTGCTTGAAATTATGAAGCCTTATCCCAACTAAGTGCCATTTGGGATCACCACCCCAAAAGTGTTTTCCAAAAGTATTTTTGTCATTTTCCACCATTTTACTTTCAAACATTTTGAAAAAATTTAAATTTTAATGTCTATAACTTTGTAATTTTAAGTCGAAATAAATATATTTTTTAAATTACATAAAATTTCGAGAGGAATAAAACAAAATCCACATTATTGATTTTTTCCAAACATATTTCAAGTTTTATACTTTTTAACTCTAAATAATTATTTTTCACAAAACAATATTTTCAAAATTTAACTTATCTCCAACGTCCAAAAACCTTATCCAAATGTCCTAAACAGGACTCCAAACATATTTTAACTCTAAATAATTTATTTCACAAAATATATTTTTTAAAACTCAAATTATTTTCAACTTCCAAAAATCATTTCCAATATCCCCGAGCCCTAAACATGAAGCCTAAACCTGTTTATTTTTGTGTATTTTTTTTATTTTTCATCATATCATCATGTATTTGAAATTGCCAACCCTTATCTCCAACCCAACTAAAGCCTCAGCTTGCCGTACAGCCGAAATTGTTATTATTAACGATTTTTCAATTACGAACGGAGTGACACTGCTGTCACTGAAAGCAACCGCAACCAGCGAATCAGCGTCGCACACGTAGCATCCCTTCATCGTATATGTCGCCGCGCGGCCTTCTCTGATTGGCCGGGCCCCACACGAGGCGAATCAAAGACCGCAATAATCACACACCTGGTCAATCGCTGTGGCCCTGGGGCAAAACGGTAATTTCACCCACAAAACACTCACCTTATGGTACCATGTAACTCGTGACTCGTCGCCTTCCCCTCCTTAAGGCGAGTTTTAGAGAGAGAGAGAGAGAGAGAGAGAGAGCACCAGAGTGGGAAGAGAGAGAAAGTGAAGGCGAATTTTAGAGAGAGAGCGATAGAGAGAGAAAGTGAAAGAGAGAGGGAAAAGTACGGCGGAATGGGTGATGATTCTTCAGATTCCTGGTTCCAATCCGTTTCTCTCTCTATAAGTATCTGAATATGTGTGTATATATGTATATGTGTGTATGTATGTGTGTATCTGATATTTCGTTTCATTTATATTTGTATTTTCTTTTCTTTTTTTTTTTTTCTCGGTGTAGAAGAGAATGTGTGATTTCTTGTTTATCAGATCTGTGTTGTTTGCGATTGCCGAAGGCATTTTGGATCGTGAATCTGTATTTTCTGTGCATTTTGATTTTCTCGTTACGAAAAATGAATTATCTAACGATTTTCTTTTAATTATTTGTTTTTTATTTTATTTTTTAGATTTTGATTTGGGTGAAGTCACTGGACGCAGCGGTTCATCGATCTCTTCCTGAGATTTGTTGTGAAAAAAAAAACCACAAAACATGAATCGATCGATAAACCTCTGCATCCAGCGCTCACACTCTCTCTCTCCCCTTCTCTCTCTCTCTCATCAATCTTTTTTCTTCAATGATTTGCACTTTTCTTTCAGGAAAGTCGAAGTTTTAATTTGTCCCGGATTAGGTGAAATTCATTTCTCACAGATTTAGATATATATATATATATATGTATATATTTTCAAAAATTTATTTTGTTTTCTGAGCAACCAAATCGTGAATTTGTATTATTTATATGCATGTTATTTTTGCTGGAAAATTCTGATTTTGAAGCAGTGTATTTTTAATTATTTCCTCTGATGCTGTAGTTTAGTTCCACTTGTATTGGCTTGAAATTGGTCTGTATCGTTAAAGCTCTTTAGATTTGGAAAAAAAGAGTTGCTTATAGTTCAAAGCTAAGTACTTCTGCGGTTTTTTTTTTTTTTTTTTTGGGTGGGTAAAAATTTTCTTAATTAGTACATGATTATTTTAAGCTGATTCCATTTATAACTGTCGAATAATTTTATATGGTCTTCTCTACGATTGGTGCAAAAAAAAAAAAAAAAAATTGCAATTTCATTTTGGATAGAATAACATGTTACCTAGATCAATGATCCCTTTAGGGATTCGTTAACACCTTGGTTTCTTGTTTGTGGATGCTCTTTAGAAGAATCAAATTATTACTTAAAGGTGCTTCAATGTTTAACCTGTTGAAAAACATTATTTTTTAGAATCTTACATAATGTATTCTGTGATCAATATGCTATGAAGCCTATTTTTTTTTTTTTTTGGTCTAGAATATAATGTATTCTATGATGTCCTTTTGGTTGCTTGAAGTTGTGTTTTGCTTTGTTAGTTTAGTGGTTTTATAGAGGCTAGAGTTACCCAATTTATGATAATTCAGAATAGGGTAGGCATTATTTTGCTTCTTCTGCTTGTCGGTTGTGCCAGTTGTCTGGAATCCTAAATCCATAGGCACACATAAATGCATGCATGTGCATATACATACATACATACATACTTGCATACATATTTACATAATATATTATCAAGTATTTTTTAATTTTTTTGTTGACTTTGAGTTCCGCGTGCATCAAAGTTTAAAATAGAAAGTACTGTATCCATGGTGCTTAAAAAATGTCTCCAGACGGAGTGCCAAACGAACCAAAACTCTATTAAGAGCTTCTTGAGTAAACCATTTTTGGTTCCGCGCGGTACCCCCAAAGAATATTTCTGGGACAGTTGAAAAATCAGCTTAGAAAGAGGAAATGAATAGATTGATGCTTATACTTATAGGTAAATTACTTGTTTACTCTCTAAACTTTTTAATTTGTGTAACTTTAGTCTCTGTTTTTTTTTAATAGTAGAATGATTATAAATTATTAAAATAATGTTATAATTGTTCTTTTTGTTAATTCATGGACGGATCCGTTAGTAATTTTTTCATGTGTGATTTTTTTTTGTCGGTGTTAATTTTCCTGGTTCACGGAATTTAATTTTTGCTGGCATAAGAGTGTCATTTTCTGGAGCAGGAGGTTTGCAAAAGTTTGCACTTGTTTCTTTCTCTGGTAAGAGGGAATAGAAAAGAAAAGAAAAGAAAAAATAAAAAGTGTTAATGGAAAGAAAAGTCTCCGAGTGGGAGACAAAAGCCCACTCTTCATAATGGCAACGAAAGGGTAGGGGGGAAAATAAACAGTTTATGGAGTACCAAGTTGGCAGAGAATCTACTATGTTGATGTTACTTAAGAGAATCTGGGTATCAAATTCGTGGGTACCAAAATTTGTATGAAAGTCAATTAGACTAGATGCAGAAGATATATGACTTTGATTCACCCTCAGAACCATCCAAGTTCATAAAAGAATCCCTTTTTTTTTTTTTTTTTTTTTTTGGTGTTTAAGAGAAATAAAGTACAAAGGAGAGATTCTCTGGAAAATAGTGGTCGAGTATTTTGGATTTCTTTATTTTTTATTTTTATTTTTTGGTTCCTTGTTCTGATTCAGCCCTTGAAATTAACTGCATTTTTTTTTAAAAATTATTGTGTCATTGTTTCTGTTTTCTTTTTATTCTTTCCTCTCTCCCATTTTGCCAGAATTTCGTCTCAATGAGCCTTTGGAGCAGTTTTTAATGACATTATAATTATTCCATTTCACTGGTTGCCGATTCGAAAGGTATAACAAACATGTTATTGTCATGAATATTATCCTAAGTCCTTTCATACTGTTCTCCTGGCCTGCCTTGTTAATGGGTTTTATTTTGTTTTGTGCTTCTCTCTCTCTCTCTTTTTTTTTTTTTTTACTTCTTGGAAAGGACACTTTTTTTTTCCTCCAATATTTTAAAACAAAACGATGGTAGCAACTACTCAACAAGAGATATTTATGATGCTAATATTTCTGAGTCCTCCATGCTAAGACGCAACCAACAAACAAACCAACTTTTATTATTATTATTATTATTATTATTATTATTTTGTTTTTATTTACAGTGTGTGGTCTACTGATTCTTATGTATTAAAAGAAAAAATTCTGAAAGTTTTGAATTTGTGAATTCCTATCTAACTTCCTTCCCTCTCGCCGTGAGCTATGGAGATTATAAATATTGTGACGAGTTAAAAGCTCGTGATAATGTTTATTATTTTGCATAAGACTTTTAGTGATACCTATATGTTTTAAGCACCATTTTGACCAAAATATTTAATGTTTACACTTTCTCATCTTTGTTGACTTCTCAATGTAAAATGAATTAAATACGCGAATAATCTGGAATTGTCGATCTATTTATATTGATTTCAGCACTGATACTGTTATTTTTTCACCATTGGAATACATGTTGTGGTTGTGAGTGTGTA
The DNA here is from genome assembly GCA_025413025.1 of Ficus hispida. NCBI lineage: Eukaryota > Viridiplantae > Streptophyta > Magnoliopsida > Rosales > Moraceae > Ficus > Ficus hispida. Next base: position 12,322,862 of record CM046366.1, on the reverse strand, counting down.
AAACCACGTAACCTAAATTTTATTGACTAATTACGGATTAAAACTTTAGTTTCATGCCCAAGGTACAGTTGGGGTCATGTCATGCAGGAAGCACGAAAATCGTTCCAGACTTTTGGTACTTTTTTTTTTTTTTTTTAAAGCTACTTAAAGCCAAAGGCGAACTTTTTATTTTTATTTTTATTTTTTAACCCATAAGGCAAAGATGAAGTTACTAGAACAATGTAGGATCTGAACCAGCCCCAAGCCTACTCAACCAAAAAGATCCCGTTTAGTCATGTTTAGCAAAAAAAGACAAAAAAAAAAAAAAACGAGGGGGGGGGGGGGGGGGGGGGGGGTGGTGGCGGGGTGGGTTGGAGAAGATCCCGTTTAGATGCTAGAACAAAACACTACCAATAGACCAGACAATTTAATCTATGTCAAAAAAGGTACAAGAAAAAAACAGACTAGGTTCATCATACATCATCATTTCGCATCGTCACAGAAAGGTAACTTTTTTGTTTTTTTTTGTGGGTTCTCGTTTATGGCCAATAATTCTGCAGATAACGAAAATGACACCATTCGGAGGATGGCTATGAATTAACATTATGACCTAAATTGGTGGCACTGACAACTGACAACATGGCTAATGAGTACCGTTGAGAATGACCATAATCACATGTTGGAAAGATTATGATAATAAATATCTCTGTCGCCACTGAATACATTAGCTTCACACTAAAAGATTATTATGATTAAATCAGTGATCTATACATTGAGTATTGTATGATTCTTCAAAAGATTTCAATTGTAAAGACTAGTTTTTATTTGATTTTATAAAATCATATCCTTATAATATGTACCCACTGATATATTTGATGGAGCTAAGGTGACATACTTCTTATTTTTATTCAAGCATGAGGTTATCCGTAGGGTCTTTAAGGAACATTCTCCCAAGATAGTAGCCCTTGGTAACCCGAGAAGGTACAACAAAGGGGGAAAAAAGGAGGAAATTTGTCTGTTACAATACGTATTGGGGATGATAACGGGCTCTTGCATGCACCAACGAGTCATTTTGTCGTTTTCTGCATCAGGGTTTTCATAGTCCAACTCTCTAATGCTTGCCACCACAGAAAATATTTTTGGGTTTTTATTAAAAAATTTTTTTTTTTGTTTTTCGCGTGTGTATGTACATGTATAGGTCGTTTAGGGATAGCGGCAAGATGTCAAACTTATTTTTTAAGGCATGTGATGGGTTTGACATGTTGCTTTTGAGCTCAAGGTATTAAGGATGGTGCATACTCGTGGCGTTTTATGTGTAAACATTTTGCAAATGCAACTAGAACTAGATATGAGTCATATGACTAGTACTAGCTATGATACTATTATTATTATTATTATTATTATTTTAAGCAAACACAATCTTATATAGAAGGCAAGTTAATATCAGCTTTCATCCAGATAAAAAGAAGACAATTTTATGGTAGGATATAAAAATTAATTTAATTGATATGATAGGTTTAAATCGTCAAATTATGTTAAAATTATATCAAATTAAAACAAAACTCTAATGATTCAATATTGTATATATGGACTGATGAATTTCTTTTTCCTCGTATCCTATCGAGACTTTGTTTTGTTTTGTTTTTTTGTTTTTGTTTTCTATTTTAAAGTTGATTTCAGCTTTTATATTCTTATAGTATTTTCCTACGTATCTAACTCAAAAACAACAAATGTCATTCCTCTTATATCCATTTTTATTCTTTTGCAATGTAAGAAATGGGAATTTTCTGAAGTGGGTCTCACCACCATAGTTTTCAGCTCCAAGTGGCAAATCTTTTGACATTTAGCACTTATAGGACCACTATCCCAAAATTAAAAAAAAAATTAAAAAAAAAAAAAAACCAAGGTGATGAAGAAAGGTTTTTTTTTTTTTTTTTTTTGCCCCCGGTAAAGTTGAGGACTGTTATTGACTGAACTCACAGAAGTATATGCATAAATATTCATAGAATATTTGCTGTATTCGTATGTTAGAAAATATGCTCTAATAATTGTTCCTCCTAGGTTTAGTAATGGACTAGGATGCCAAGGAAAACAAATAACAATTAATTTTGATTTATTGTTTTGATGAAAGTACATAACAAAACGACGAAAACACAAAAAGAAGAAAACAATGTAAATAGATTGTCGAATGTTTTCTTCTTTGTTTTTTGTTTTCCTAATAGCATACGGTTAATTTTTGTGAACTTACAAAAGAGAAAGGACTGAAGATATAGGTTATTATTGAAATATAAAATTATTGTTGGTCCACCTCCTAATAGTTTAAGTTTTTGGAGAATTGGTAAACTAACATGATATCAGAGCATGAGGTCCTAAGTTCGAACCTCTGTAATTGTACTATTTAGGCGTGTTTGCGTAGTAACTCAACTCAAATTAAACTATACTTTTTTCATCATGTTTTTTGTATTTTCTGAAAAGTTTTTTTTTTTTCTGAAAAAGTCAACAAAATTACTATTCAAACTTAAAAATCTCAACTCAACTCAAACTCAACTTATTCACCAAACACCCCTTAATTCCTATTTATTATCATTGCATGTTAGGCCTTTAATATGTTTTATGTTAGACTTTCAAATTAATATTTGTTTACACGTTTGTCAATTGTCTGGTCTGCATGTGAGGGGGACTGTTGAAATATAGAACTATTATTGGCCCACCTCCTAACAGCTTAAGCTTTTGGGAGAATTGGTAAACTAATAGTTACGGAGGAAAACCACAATGGGAAAACTAACAAAAGAAAGGTTTTTTTTGGCTGGTAAACAAAACAAAAGTTAAAAGTTTTGAAATGTAATGTAAATAGGGGAGGTGTACACTGAGCCTCCCTGTGTTTTTCAGAATCATACATTTTACCCAGTGTTTTTTAGAATTAATGATATGAACATTTCTCATGTTTTTAATTGTATGTTAAAAACCTCTCAAGTAATTAAATTTGGTCAAACTTAGGTCGAGGAAAAGACAATACTGTCCTAGTTTTATGAAACAAACCGTGCCATTAAAATGCATTAAACTGGTCTGAGGGCGTAGTAAACTAACCAAATACATCTATTTGATGCACTCAAAACCCAACTTTTTATTGGGGGTGCATATGAAGAGGTGGGAAGTGGAAGTGAAACGAACCATGTCTTATATATATATGATTTGTTCGTTTTGTGTTTTAATCTGCACGTTTTTACTCTTGGTTTAATCCCAAATTGCCTCATACTTTAAGAGGTGGTTTTTTTATTTATAAACCACACATATTTGCATTCTCAAGTAATATAAGACAGCATACCTTATTTTTTCTTCCTTGTAAGGACTGATAACTGTCACAATCTCTTCTTTTTTTGGGGTCCAATATCCTCATTGGAATGACCACACTTCCGGTAAGGTACATGTTCTAATACTATTTGTAATGACTCGTGCATCTATTTGGTAAGATATTGTCCGCTTTTGATCTCGGCCTAGATGGTTTTGCTCTTGGACTTTATCTCAAAACACCTCGGAGAGAGCACCTAAACGACACAAATTTAAAGACCATTGTACCAACATAACATAAAAAATTAACACTAGACCAATATGATATAATATTAAACTAAAATTAATTAAAATTTATGTCATGCTGGTCAATAGTTCAAAGAAAGTGATTATTTAGGTAATTTTCTCAAAAACTCTCGTATCATAAGGACTTTACTTATAAAACATAAATATCCATTCCAAAACGATGTATGACTGCATAATTTACTATATTTCTTGTAGGCACTGATAACTGTCATAGGAAGTATCTCTCAATCTTTATTCTCATGCATATGTCAATTAGATTCTTAGCGTTCATTTGTTTGTATATATTTTTTTAACTTAGCGTGAGGAGATTTGAACTTTGCACCTTTTAGTACAGTCAAATATAATATTCTCATTAGATTTTATCTACAACCACTTAAATTTTAGCCATCACACAAACTATAACAAATAAGTATATTTATATGTAATTAAAAGATAGAAATTGAACAAAATAAGCATTTTTTCAAGCAGCAACCTTTACTTCAATTCCAAAGGGATAATCTGTTTATGTCTGATTTAGAAGCACCGATTTCAGGAATTCGAGCTGCAAAATTCTTAAACTTCGAACTAATTTCCAGATTCGAAGAGTTTGTTCGGGCTTTCTATTGTTTCGTTATTTTTTCAGATCTGCCTTCTTGCTGCACTTGCATTTCTAGTTCACAGATATATATCTATATATATATATATATATATATAATTTCTCCCACACTAAAATTCAAAGAAAGATTCAATCAAATATCAAGGAAAAGAAAAAAAAAACCTTCATCTTTAACACCAAAAAAAATAAGTAAAAAAGAAAAATGAAATGGGTTCACAAGACGGAAATTCAAATTTCCAGTTTTTTTCTTCAAAATTATTTAGGTCAGATTTTGTACCTTATCTCTCACCTTACATGTGGCAATCGGAATTCATAAATGAATCTTGATGACTCCTCGACAAGTCAAATTGTTTGATTGAGTAGACTACTACTCCGCGAGCCGACCCACGAGTCGATACGACCTCGTTTTGCAAGGTCAACGAAGAATATTCTCAGGATCTCTCTTATTTGAGGAATAAGTAGTTGGATCATCGAAATTAGAGATATAATCAATCGGAGATAATTCAAAGGAGTAAAATATGGAACAATTGATGCCAACCACAATCAAGGTAATTACAATTATTAAGGAAGAAAGACACGCGGCTGCAATCAAGTATTAAAGGCTCAAAATCAACTCCAAATAAGTCAAGAAACCAAGCCACCCAAGGAAAGTCAACCGAGGAAATATCCCCCCAAATCAAGCCCTAAATCAAGAGCACGATCGGGAACAATCAAGCATAAATAAGAAGGCTATCTGCACACAGACCCGAAGACTCTTTTATTTAATTACTTCATTGTTTTTTGTCATTCTCATAGCATACCGGTTCATCGAATACCCGTCTAACTCAACAACTCCTAAACTCGATCATTGGCCCTTCAATCAATCAATTGTAGAATTAACCCTCTATAAAAATAAAACCCGGAAAAACTAATCTTTTCCTATCTTCTTCATTGTATTGCATCTGCATTCTTCGTTTTCATCAGCGGATTAAATTGCAAAGTGAAGAGCTGATCGTTTCTCTTCTTCTTTTTCTATTGACTCCATTTGGTTGGAGAGATAAAGAGGAGGAAGGAAGAGGGGAGTTGGAGGGATGGGAAATATAAAAGATGTAGAGGATTTTAAGAAACCTTCTTAATTTGGTGAAAGATGGAAGGTTAAAAATATGGATGATAGTTATTTGTTTAATAGTTATATAATTTCTATATAAAATTATTTAAGAGGTAAAATAGTTTTTAAGGCTTAAAGTTCAGCATTGCTTGCATCCTTCAATATAGACGGATCTCCAACCAAACAATAGAAAAACATCTCATTTGAAAGCAAATAAAGTGTCAAAAAGTCCTCTCAAAGACTTTTATAAGAAAACATGCATATTTTGTAAAAATAAATAAATAGATAGATAAACAACGTATTTTCTAAGGTGTGCGTGCGCATTGAGTCACACCAAGGAAAAAATATAAAATAATAATAAAAAAAAGAACAAAAAGATGCTCGCATAACTAATACAACACTACAAAATTAAACCTATATCTAGAACTAATCTTGCGTTTTTCTTGCCTTTAAGCTTTTGATCCATCTTCATCTCCAAAACATGGGATATATGTTTTATAAATCTTGAGTTGATAATATTTGTAGGATTTTGCTTAAATAAAAGCTCATGATTAAATGTAATAAATAATATATTTTATCACTAAGAGAAACATGAATTAACCTCGGGACCAAAAATTATGAAGGAAATTACGTGACAAACAGGAAATCTTACAAAACAGTCATATCAGAAGTAAATATTCTAATTTTCAATGGCAGTCAAAAGAATATTTTGTATTTAAATGTAATTATTTCTGAAAAAGTTGAAGGTACAAAATTCATCGTCAACTTTGAGGCTACATATCAAAATTACCCAAAAAAAAAAAAAAAAAAAGAGGAGGAAATTTAGGAGCTAAATAATAAATATTTAAATTTATAATGAGTTAAATTAAAGAAGCAAATCTTCATAACACTCTAAAAATTCAACAAAGTAACAATGTTAAAAAATTTTGTTTATATTGAAGAAGAAAATAGATCAATCTAGTTTACTACTGTTCAAATAACATGAGCTAGCTGGTATAAGTATATATATATATATATCCGCAAGTTTGCGATCTAAAAAGTAACGCTAATGATAGACTATGGTAATTATAAAAAATAAACGAAGAATTAAAAATAGTAATAATGTGTGGTTCGAGGTTTATATACCAGTGGTAAATCTGAGGTATATAAAGTTTCAGCATTAATGCAATAAAAGCACAGCACCATGCAAAGAGCAGCTGGAAATTATTATTATATGTCCAACCCAGAATGTTAGATCCTGGACATCTAATAATATTCCAAAATTGTCTCAAAGTTCATTTCAGAATCAAAAGCCAGAGTACAATATATATTGCAATATGAAGATACATACATGTGTGTGTATACATATATATATATATGTGTGTGTGTGTGTGTGTGTATGTGTATATATGCCAAAGTGAAGACAAGTGTCTCTAGCTAGCAAGTAAGCATCTTTGCTTGCTGCTGTACCACTACCACATCTTTCTCAGTAAACAACTATTTTCTGGTAATTTTGGCCTTGAAAGACATACCTAAAGTTGAAGATTATTTTTTTTAGCCAAAATTTATTATATTTTTCAAGCATGGAATTCATATATAACTTAAGAAATCCCTTGCTCATCTCTTTCCTTTAGAGCATAAATAGGTCATAAATCGAAAGTGAAAAATTTAAAAAAAAAAAAAAAAAAGACTGAACTTGTAGAATTATTTTTTGCTTGTTCAGCTAAAAAAATTTTAAAAAAGTAATTATTTTGCGCTTGATACATACTTATTTATTTTATTTTTTTTCAACACTGAGAAGCACTGAAAGAAGGAGCTACAACGACAGAAGAGTAGACCTTAGAACTACCAAGTGAAAGTGTACAAAGCTTATCATCTTCAGTGCTTGAAGAACAAACTATTGTCTCCTCGACCAGCGTATCGAAACTAAGCGAATCGAATTCTTCTCCTCCCATATTTTGATCCCTCCACCGGTTAATACCGATGGCGGAACCAAGAGACGACGACGACGACGACGACGACGACGAAGACGACAAAGACCTCGCCTTGTTCTTCATGAGAGCATGCTTAAGAGCCTGGCAAAGCCTCGGATTCTTCCCCAACATGGTGCAATTTTCTTCAAGGGAATTGGCAAACCCTTGATGTGGAAAATTGGTCTTTGCATTTCTCCCCCTCAAGAGCCGAGCAGCCCTGTCATAGGCCAAGGCGGCGTCTTCCGGCGTGTCGAAAGTGCCTAACCAAAGCCGCAGCTTCTGCGAGGAGTCCTTGATTTCTGCAACCCATCTTCCTGATGGCCTCTGTCTCACTCCCAAGAACCTTCTGATTCCCTTGTTATTATTATTGTTGATCTTCATTCTTTTTCCCTCCCCATTTTCTTGGAAGTTTTCTGCTTCCATATTTAGTGTTGAGGAGTACTGTTTTGTGATTGGGTGTTGGGATTGATCAGATGGGAATTTTGAGCTCTCCAAGTTGTCCATGGTAGAAGGAGATTAGGGTTGGTTTAGCTTAGATGAGAGGGAACATTATGATGCTATATATTACACCTGTACTTATACATATATATATATACATATAAATATATATTAGAATAATGGTTACAAGAATGATGCATAATGGTTACAAGAAGGATGCATATATATATAGAATGACATGTTGTTCGTTGTCTTGGCTTGGTTTTGTTTCTTTATGAAAGAATAATATATGTCTGAAATGATACATATATATATAAGAACAGTGTTGATTGATATAGAAAAACATGTAGATTCTTCTCATAAGATATAGGTCTATAGGCTATAGGGATAGAAAAATTTGCCGAAACAAACATTTGATTAGGGGTTAAAAAGATATTCTCAATAGAGTTCACTTATAGCTTTATCATTGACCACAGTTCATCATCAAGCTTTTTCGGAAGTATAGTTATACTTTTTGTACTTTTTTTTTTAAATAATAAAGAAAAGGTTCAAAAAGAGGATGATTGGTGTTATTAACAAAGGAGTTCACCAGATGTTAATTACATGAATTTTAATTGACGTCCTATATACGGATCTTATTCCTAGATGATCAAGAGCACGTTATCTCAGTTTTAATGAATGTGCTAACAATAAGGATATATATGTTGGTGTGATTATAAACAGTCTACATTAAATATAAAATAGATAGAAAGTAAGTTTTTATATTTAAGACCTCACACGATATTTATACTCAAGCCTTTTAACCATATATCTACCACGATAATCCTTTATTGCTAAACTATACATATCAGACTTGGTGGTTCCTTTTGTACTTGTTTGATACACTAGCTAGAGAAGTTGTTTTTGAACTCTTTTATTTGTTCCCTTTTTCTTTAATGTCAGGCAGCAGCCTTATAGTGTAACGACAACACTGAAAGAAACAAATTTGGCACATCGAACAATGACAAGTGTAATGATATTTCTTATGAAAATTTGATCTAGTCCAAGATGCGTTTTGAGAATCATTACTTTGTTACTTTGTAAATCTTCCAATGTAAATGTGTGTGTGTGTTTTTTTTTTTTTTTTTTTTTTTTTTTAGTGCTTAACTTGGAAATCTTCTTTTGTTTGCATGAAGTTATACTATTTTTTGTAGCAAGTTTGCTTGTTACAAGTATAATCTAAAACAAATAAGAATAGTGCCAACTACAAAACAGTAATTTTCAAAATCATTTCATAAAGGTTTTCAAAATAAAATTAAAAAATAACGAAGTTTAGAGAATTTATGAAAACAATCTTCATGAACCATTCAACCAATTCTGCAGATAGGAATATTATTTCTTGATAGAAGTTTAAAAACCTGCAAACCTACCATGACATGGCTAGGATATAGAGATTTTGTATATTGTAGAAAATTGCAAGGATTTCCAAGATCAAGCAAAAAAAAAAAAAAAAAAAACTCACTAACTTCATTCAAGTTGAATTGTTGAACATATCAGGCAAAAGGTATAATAACATCATGGTTTGTATGCTAGCCTTTCTCTCTCTCTCTCTCTCTCTCTCTCATATGAAGAGAGCAAATAAAGACAAAATGAATGATAAATGAGATGGGTCCAAAGCAGAAAATGCAAGCACTCTAGGGTAGATGAGTAAATTGGATAATATACATATATAGCCCGCCAAAAGTGGTGATCAGAAAAGGAATATTGCTCTAGAAAACTCCCAAAAAAAAATTTGAATAATAAAAAAAAGACTTGTGTTTTATGGTGCATAATGCAGTATTATAAATTAAAAATATCCAAATATAATAAATTAGCTTAGTTAATACCACTGGTGATAAACCTCCAACAGCTTCAAAACAAAACTCCCACCTCAAAAGCCCAAACACAGACAGATACCTTATGTATTTTCTTTCCAACATGAAACCTAACCACTGCATGACTTATTTAATTTTTGCTTCTGATTTCTTTTTTTTTTTTTTTTTTTTGGTACTAAAATAATGAAGAAAATATTTGGCAATTGTCACTTTGTGGATGTCTCTTCTAGTCCTTCAGAAAATGCTCTCCATATACTTTGGCCTGGCTTCTTTTTCAAAGTTTGCTGCTATACATACAAACATACACACACACACATACATATATATATATATATATATATAATTTTTATATAAATGCATTTATGTTGGAAATTTTGAACTGAGAATCATGATCAGAACTTCTTGGCTGGTTTCTTGTTGGACTCTTCAAGGGTGTACTTTTTGATGGTCGCTCTTCATAAATGTACATGTGCAACCTTAAGTTTACGTTAGTCCTACATTAATCACTCCAAATTCTATCCTTTAATATATAGCTCCCTTTGTTGGATTTTTTCATGCAAACCTTTGACTAATGTTTTTACTTCTAATTTAACCGTTTTTTTTTTTGGGTTCCTTTTGATACATATATGATACCTCTTCGGAGGTCTCATTGCCTATATATATATATTCCATTTGTGTAACTTGTAGAGAGACATTAATTTTGTAAATTTATATCTAGTGGCATTTGTGTGTGTATGTGTGTATATATATTTGTGTGTGTGTGTGTGTGTGGCACTGTATTAGGCTGTACCCATGTTAGTTAACTAATGCATTTGACCATGAAACAATTAATTACAAGAAAACAAGATCTCTTACTAGCAATTAGTTGTGTACTATAGATATCTAATATAACATTTCATATCCTCGAAAGTATATATGATCCGTTAATTACAGCTGCTTCCATTGTTGTTGGATTCTTTTCATGCAGCGTTGACGAACCTTTTTACTTCTAGTTGAGTTTTTTGTTTTACTTTTGATAGATATTATACCTCGTTTATGCATGTGATACACACACACACACATATACATGATATATTCATTATACTTCAGCAAAATATATATATATATATATATATTCATTATACAGACATATTTGTTCGAATATACTTATGTATGGTAGAGACAAATACAAAAATACCCCAAAAAATACTTATAAATGTGACTAGACTACGACCTTTATATCTGTAGTATAAGACGATGTATTTAGCGGGTTGTGCCTTAGTTTAATAGTTATGTCATTCCTGATAATGAAAATTTTAAGAAAAACCTTTTTTTTTTTTTTTTGAGTAAATAATGAGAAAAAATAACTAGCACAAGAAAAACTAATTCTCTTAGTTTTCTTATATGATAACACATAGTCTACATGCATAATTTTTTTTTAAAAAATGTTCCATCATGCGTTGCATTTCTTGTCCGAATACTTGTTTAGTTAAATAAAACACAAACGTGCCGTGCCGCACTGAGCCATATCTCTTTCAATCACATTCTCTCTCCTCCAGATCCACGACATATTGAAGTTCTCCAGATTGAGATTCCAATTGCCAAGATAAAATCCAAGTCCACCCCATTCATTCCCTATCCCTCTCTTCCAAGCCATCCAGCTACAAAGCAACCAACACTCCATCCTCATCTCCATTGAGGAATATCTCACTTGGTCCTGTTCTGGTGCCAGGAACCTCGGCAGAGGCAATCTATCGGCCGTTCTCCTTTCGAGAACAAGCCCCTCTAGAGATGAATGTCCAGCTAACTCAATCATTGTGGCACGCATTTTCAGTTGGTCATGACATAACATTTTAGAGGATCACAAAGGCCCATTTACCGGCTAAGGCCTTTAATACTTAAATTCTACTATAAGATATAGAGTTTGAATCCCTCGATTTCAAGTTAAAAAAAAAAAAAAAGTTTAATTTCCTTTTCAGAAGTTGGCAAAGATAAGATAAAGACAACGAAATTAAATTGCATGGCGAGATTAATTAATATTTAAACCTAATGAAATTAATTAATTCTTTTGTATTGATTCTTTGTATATATAGCAATCACCATATCTTAATCAGTCCTAATTTAATTGTATTAATAATGCATAACAATAACAAATGGTGAAAACATGAACACGAGTCAAGAGAGTAAGCCACAATATTAATTAAATAAGAAAAGTATACAAGAGTATGGCAATAACATATAATTAATTAAGGGAAAAAAAATAATCAGACAAGATCAAGTTGTCTATAGTGTGGTCCCTTTTTCAAATACTGCTTAGGAAATAAGCCACCTAGCTAGCTATTACAAGTAACATGCACAGGGAAAAACTTGTCATTGCTATGAAAAGTTTATAAGATTTTAGTTGTAAGTTTTAGCATTTTAGCTGGATCTTTCTGGTCTTTCGAGAGAAAAAAAAAAAAAAAGCTAAAGAACAATTTTTACAATTTGTAAAACAATCATTGACAAATAAACAATCACTCTACAGTTTTATAATTTTTCTTGCACAAAACTTAACACGTTGTTGTTAAAAATAAATAATAATAATAATAATAATAATAATAATAACAACAACAACAACAACAATAACACTATACGAAGACAAATTGATTGAAAAGTGATCATCACCTGTGAATAATATAATTAATATTTCTTATCAACAATGGACGCCTTTATATGCCCAGCTATCTCTTGCCCTTCAAGTTTTCATTCATAAAAAGAAACAAAAAGATCGCAAAAGTTATTTAAAAATTTAAATGCATATATAGAACAATTCTAAAAAAATGAAAGATGATTTTATTCAAAGTTAGATTAATTAATATAAGATATTTATATGAGTATTTATTGTAATTTTATGTCAATAATAAATGTAATACACACTAAGAAAGAGAAACATTGATAAAAAAGATGACATAGCTACATAATTACCTAAATGTTAAAATTTAATTGAACGGATATATCATATAAGTATAATGATATAGTACACCCGTTTTACTAAATAATTTATCATATATATATGTTCATATTTCGTTTTTAGAAAGAAATAGTTAGTTGGTCATGCTTTTTATGGAATTAACAAATGCATTTTTTTTTTCCTTTATCTTATTAAAGTGCTGGTATGCTTTTTATGAAACTAATTTTTCCGTTCTTTATTTATTTATTTTTAGCATATGTTTTTGAATTTTGTCTTTAAAAACAAAAGAGTTGGTAACACTGTGATCCTTACAATAATGACCCTATCACTTTAAGGATTTTCACTTTAAGAATTAATGTTTGATTTCCTTTACTAATACTATAATGACCTATCTTAATCTTTTATAAATTAGATATTAATCATATTACGGGTATGGTCTATCTGATAATGACCACATCAATCTATATATTCTACAATATTTATATAATATAACTCTCACAATGACATATCATTATACGAGAGTCATTATTTGAAATTTAGTTAAACAATCATAATGACATAGTCATAATTTTAATTCCTATTCTTTTTGTAATTAATAAGGTTTGGCTAATTTATATTTTGCAGTTATTGTAATATGGTTCAAAAATGTGATTATAAAGCGAGATGATTATAAATTAGATATTAATCACATTACGGGTATGGTCTCTCTAATAATGACCACATCAATCTATATATTCTACAATATTTATATAATATAACTCTCACAATGACATGATCCTTACACGATAGTCATTATTTGAAATTTAGTTAAACAATCATAATGACATAGTCATAATTTAATTCCTTTTTTTTTTTTTTTGTAATTAATAAGGTTTGGCTAATTTATATTTTGCAGTTATTGTAATATGGTTCAAAAAAGTGATTATAAAGCGAGATGAGTTTAGGAATTTTTGATTTTCTAATTTTAGGTACACAAAGTGGGTAATTGAAATTAATGTGGCTATTTTTAGGACGAAATGTTTAGTTTTTTTTGTTAAAATAGATTTAATGATATTTTTGTCAACACGACATGATTAGTTTTAATTTTATTTAATTTTACTAGTAAATTTGTTTTTAGACATTTTTTAAAAACACAAGTCTAATTTGACAATTTATATAAACAGTTCATTTTAAAATTGCTATTATATACGAAACTAATCATACGAACTTTCATATTATATCATACATATTTAGGTTGTAAATGAGTATAGTTAAACGTGTCAATCCGCATTCGACAGGTCAAATTGAACATGCTCCGAATATTAATTGTTTTAGTCATGTTAATATGTTAGGATTATTTATATAGATGTCCAAATTGGAGGTATTGATTTGAAATATGTCAATTTTTCATTTTATTTACATAAACATCTAAAAGAGTAATCAAAAATATAACTTTACACTTATTAAGAATGGAGAATTAACAAATAAAGAAATTATAAAAAAAAAAAAAAAAAAAAGCAATCTAAGATGTTTACTTAATAAGGTTAAAGTTGATTTAATGAAATTGCAAAAAGAATTGATAGAAAAGACAATTTTAAAATTTTTTTGATTTATTGTAAATAATATGTAAATATTCATAATGAACCAAAAAAGAGAATATTTTCTCAAAATCAAATTTCACATTAATGACAAAAAGCTAAATAAAGAAAAAGAAAATTTTTTTAAAAAAATATTTCGTATAATAAACCTGTTTTTATTACAAGTTTGCGAGGTTAGAGAAAGGAGGCGATCTTCTCCTCGTCCTTTCGAGGAGGATGTTGTTGGATTGGTAGAGGACGTAGAGATGTTAGAAGATCGGTTGATGTTAGAAGATCGGTTGTTGGATTTAAATTTTTTCTATAATCAATCCACTCATAATAAATATGGTCTTTTGAATATTAGCATGGAAATATACTATTTATACCAGCTTATTCATTTAAAGAAATTCTTTTACATTTTTTTAGCAAAAAAAATAAAAATGAAAAACGAAAAAACCTTTTACGTTAAGGAATCGTTTGTGAGACAATTGAAAATGAAATTTTGAGATATTTTTATTAAAACTAAGTTTAATATTAAAAATATATATCTGAAATGAAAAAGTATAAAAATTAAAGATGTTTTGAAAACTCCCCTCTAAAAAAACAAAAAAGACTCGTCAAATTAAATTTTTCCAGCATATTTATTGCGGAGACGTATTAGCTGAAGATTCCTATCAATATATATTGGTCTTACTACCCTAACGTGTAAGCCGACCTCTACACTGTCCACCAAAAAAATAAATAAAAAGTCCAACCTCTACAGTCTACAGTGCTGTTAAGGACATTCAAGAAATTTCGGTCATTTTTTTAAATGTTTTAGATAAAATAGTATCCATTTTGAGTCGTTTTATTGTGTCATGACTCATATAAATTAGTACCAGTGCCCTAAAGTTCCCCTTGTAGTTAGAAGGAGTTGAAAAAAAAAAAAAAAAAAAGCTGACCATTTTGTTCATTCACTATTATTTTGCAGATCATAAAACGTGTTTTGGTGCTGGATCGACACTAAAGCAGTTAACCAGAAACAAATGTGGCCTGAATTTTCTTGGATCCCCCTGACACTGACACCAATGCGAGAGTATTTAGGCCCCATCTTGACAATTATATTGTCAGAGTCTGTAACTATAAGTATTGCCTAAAAATACATCATTATATAATATATTAAAAGGATGTAACTCATTGTTCATGCACAATAAAGTTACTATTTTACCTTTTAATATATCTCTAACGTGCATACTTTGTTTTTATTTACTTATTTTAATTCATTTTATATATTTTACTCTTTTAAACTTTTTTAAACAAAAAAATTGGGCAACTTATATTTTATTGTCTTAATATTCTAGTGATTATTTTACTTTTGATTAATAGTATGATAATAAATAAATTAATTAATCATGTTTTAATTTTAAAAACATAATAAATGAAGAGATATATAAGTAAATTTACAACAATTCATTCCGATTTTAGGTTCAAGTAAATGCATAAATGGATTCGTAATGACTCTGATTCCAGATCCTAAAACCAAGTAAACAACTTATTCAGATTCCGAATCATCTTCACTTCGAATCCTACTAATTCCGATTAATACTCACTCCGATTACGCATAACTAAACACACCTTAAGTGTCGTTTGAGGTGACAATTATAGTTTTATTTTGAAGGTTGATTTAAAAATATGTGTTTGGAGGAAGTATGAATTGAAAATAAACTTTGATATAGAAAATAGTGTAAAAAATTGAAATATGTTAAAAAAATAATACAATAATATAGATATATTTCGTCTTTTCATTATTCTATATAATTTTTTAAAAAAATTATCTCACTTGAGTTAAAATAACAAATTATAAATTTTTTAAATTTGAATTTTTTAAAAATAAAAAGAAAAAATAAGATTTAAAGATATAAATTTGATAATTTTACAGTTAAGTAATCAAAATTCCATCTGTAATAATTCTCACCATAAGAGCTCAGTGCCTACGCTTTTTCATTTTCATTATTTCGTAGCAACATGTCTATGTTATATATTTCATTATTTGCCCTCTGTTTCTTCCGACTTTTCTTTTTGGTTAATAAATATGTTCCCAGTCGATATTGTCACGCGACACTTAATCAAGTACGCTGGATAGGATGTAAACTTGAGAATACCACTAATAAAATAAAATAAAAAGAAGGAGAGAGAACGGTTCAACAGAAATAATCAGTCAACGGAAAAAATTAACGGGTGTTTGATATATAAATTTAAATTAAAATTTTTAAATTTAAATAATAAATTATGTTGATTTTTTAAAAAAGATAAAAAAATTTAAAAATAAAAATAAAAATTTAAAAAAAATATATAAAAATATTTAAAAATATTGATTTAAGTTTGTGAACGAAACAAGCGGAGTTATCTCGTTGCTTGGTAAACAAGAAAGTTCTAGGACTGCCAGTGGGCCTCAGTCAAGTATGCATGTCAAGGTCGGTAGGAACGAAATAAATACTTTAATGATTAAAGAAATAGTTAAATCTCTTGGTTTGCCACTTGTAATGATCTTAGAGCCAAAACAAATTAAAAAACATTAATCATCACTTTTATTTATTTTTTTTTTATTTTAATGAAGATAGAAAAGTTAGATCAATCAACTGGCTGACTAAAGGGTTGGTTTCAGACTCAACAACTAAAGAAAAGTTAGATCAATCAACTTGTTGACTAAAGAGTTGGTTTCCGACTCAACAACTAAAGATGGTTGATGAAAATTGCTCATAAAAGCGACACTACCAAAGCATCTCAATACTGTGAATCTGTTTGTTTCCCGGGAAAATTTTGAGAGGGGAGACATGGCAGAATATATAGTTTGCCTACTGGTAGAGAAGGTTGCTGGCCAACTAATTGAGGAAACAGTTTCTTTATCCAAAGTCCACGGCCAGTTCGAGTGGATCGAAGCCGAAATGAGGCGAATGCAATGCTTTCTCGGAGACGCGGATGCTAAACAAGACAAGGATGCGAGAATCCGAAACTGGGTTGCGGACATAAGAGACGTTGCTCATGACACAGATGATGTTATAGATACTTTCATCCAAAGGGCAGCAGGACAGAGACAGAGAGGGTTTGTCCTGCGTTTCAAGAGCTACTTCTTTTTGAAATTCTTGCGTGAATTAGTCGCTCGTCGTAAGGATCGTAGGCAGATCGAGAGGATCAAAACAAGAATCCATGAAATATCAGATAGTAGGTCAACTTATGGAATCGAAAACATAGGGAGAAAGGGAGATGGGAAAAATTTACAAGTTTGCGAGGTTAGAGAAAGGAGGCGATCTTCTCCTCGTCCTTTTGAGGAGGATGTTGTTGGATTGGTAGAGGACGTAGAGATGTTAGAAGATCGGTTGATCCGTGGGGACTCACGGCGATGTGTAGTGTCGGTTATTGGTATGGCGGGTTTGGGAAAGACCACTCTTGCTAAGAAGATTTACCATAGCAATAACATCAAAAGGCACTTTGATTGTTTTGGTTGGGTTTATGTCTCTCAAGAGTATAGAGCTGAAGAAGTCTTGAGGGATTTGGTCAAGAGACTAATCGGGTTCGGGAAAGTGGAGTTGGAGAAGCTGCAAAAGGAGGATTTGGTGGAAGAGTTGTTAGGATTTTTGAACAATAAGAGGTATATCTTAGTTTTGGATGACATATGGAAGAAAGAAGTTTGGGACAATCTGAAAGAAGCCTTTCCCGACTCGGAGAATGGAAGCCGGATTATGTTCACCACTCGCTTCAAAGACGTTGCACTACATGCTGATCCGAGGAGTCCACCTCATGAACTGAGTTTGCTCGACGATGCGGATAGTTGGGAACTCTTGTCTAGAAAAGTCTCCCTAGAATGGAACGCGGTAACAAGTTTGCCTCCGTGGAGTGAAGAGATCGGAAAACAGATTTTGAGAAAGTGCGGGGGTTTGCCTCTTGCAATTGTAGCACTAGGCGGTCTCTTGTCGAGAAGAGAACCTTCCTATGGTGAGTGGCTCAAAGTTCTTCAGAGTGTGCATTGGCAACTAACACAGGACCCCATACAATGCACAGATATTTTAGCTTTGAGCTACGTTGATTTGCCTTTCTACCTCAAACCGTGTTTCCTATACTTCGGTCTCTTTCCTGAAGACTTCGAGATCTCTGCTAGGAGGCTGATCTTGTTGTGGGTTGCGGAGGGATTTGTTCAGCCGAGAGATCAGGAACCATTGGAAGATGTTGCAGAGGACTACTTGGAAGAGCTAGTAGGAAGGAGCATGGTCCAAGTCGCTACAAGGAAATCGAACGGAAGGATTAAGACTTGTCGTCTGCACGACCTTTTGAGAGAATTGGCAATTACACGAGCCAAGGAGGATAGATTTCTTGACATCATTCATGACGAAACAAAGATTAGTTCGATGAGGACCGTTGCAAGAGCCCGTCGACTGGCTGCATATTTCACCGTCCCCTCGTCACTGAATACAGGAAAATTGAGGACCTTGTTATGCTTCGACCTCAACGAGCCAATCCACATCGAAGCAAAGAGGTTTAAACTTCTCCGAGTACTTGATTTGGAAGGCGCCTACATAGCCAGGCTTGACTCAACTATCGGAAAGCTAGTTCATTTGAGGTATTTGGGGCTCAGAGGAACTTGGTTGAAAAAGCTTCCGTCCTCTGTGCGCTATCTTTGCAACTTGCAAACTCTTGATCTAAGAGAAACCTTGATCAATCCTTTCCCACCCGCGATTTCGAGACTAAAACATCTTAGACACTTGTATTTCAGCGAGGTCCAACAGATGGTACTAATACCGCCCGTCAATACCAATTATCTCCAAAACCTCCAAACGTTAAACGGATTGTATATCAGCGATGATTCAATAAGTGGCAAGGAGCATTGCTTGGACTTCAAGTTAACCGCATTGAGGGAACTGGATTTCCATGGCCATCTATGCACCCATCAAGAACATTTGGAGAAGTGGATTTTAAACTCGAAAGGTCTCGAACGCTTGAAGCTCAGAGCAAGAAGAACAAAGGTCGATGACGTCACTACCACAGCCATTCCACAATGGGACTTCTCAAGCCTGTCTCACCTCTACAAGCTACACTTGAGCGGATTTATGCCAAAGATGTTCGACATGCAATGCTTCCCCACGAACCTCGCCGAGCTGTCCTTAACGGGATCCTTGATGATGGAAGACCCCATGGAAAAGCTGGAGAAGCTGAAGAGCCTGCGGGTTTTGAAACTGAAGCAGTCAGCATATGTGGGCAAAGAAATGACTTGCTCTAGTGGAGGTTTTCCTCAGCTTCAATTCTTGAAGCTTTCGTTCATGAACTCGGTGGTGCAGTGGAGAATAGAGGAAGGAGCAATGTGCAACCTCAGGCGGCTGGAGATCGTCGACTGTAAGCGACTGAAGATCGTTCCGAGAGGCCTCTGGCCGGTGCCTTCGCTCCGAGTATTGAAGATGGGATTTATGCCTGGTGATGCTCAACTTAAGATTCAAGAACGCCAGGGAGAGAATTGGTACAGAATCGAACAAGTTCTTCCAATATAAGATTTATTACTCTCTTCTTGTTATTCCAATGTCTGTTATGTTTTCATTTTTCCTTTGTATTACTTGATTTTAGCCATCTGGAAGCCACAGTTTTGTATGATGAACATTGTTTGTGTTGTTCTGTATACTTGATTTATAGTGAAATAAAATTTTTTTTTAAAAAAAAAAACATAGGCCCAGAAAAGGGGTAAGGTTACGGTAGAGACTCTCTGAGAGTCTCTACCGGTAGATACCTTTTTTTGACCGTTAAGATTTAATCGAACGGTTCAAATATTGATGGTGTACGATATTTATCATACACCTAACCTCACACAATCATTCCCACCTAAACTCTTCTCCGTCGCCGGCGATGGACGCCGGCGACTCATCTCCGACGCCGGCGACCAACTCCGGCCACCTCCGGCCACAGCCCCGGCCGCCGCCGTCGCCGCCGGCGACCCTATTTTCTCTCTCTTCCCCTTTCCCCTCTTCTCTCTCTCTCTTCCCCTCCCTCCCGCCGGCCCCCACCCCCGCCGGCCCCCACCCCCGGCCTCCCCCACCCCCGGCCGCCTCCCTCCCCCGGCAGCCACCCTCCCCCGACACCCCCCCGACGACCCCCCTCTCTCTTCTCCTTTCTCTCTCTTCTCTTCTCTCTCTCTCTCTTCCCCTCTCTCTCTTCCCCTCCCTCCCGCCGGCCCCACCCCCGGCCCCCGGCCCCGCCCCCCTCCCCCGGCCTCCCCCCACCCCCGACGACCCCCTCCCCCGGGCCGCCACCCTCCCCGGCCCCCCTCTCTCGCGCGATTTCGCGATTTCGCGCGAGAGGGGGGGGCCGGGGAGGGTGGCGGCCGGGGGGAGGGGGGTCGTCGGGGGTGGGGGAGGCCGGGGGAGGGGGCGGGGCCGGGGGCCGGGGGTGGGGGCCGGCGGGAGGGAGGGGAAGAGAGAGAGGGGAAGAGAGAGAGAGAGAAGAGAAGAGAGAGAAAGGAGAAGAGAGAGGGGGGTCGTCGGGGGGGTGCCGGGGGAGGGTGGCTGTCGGGGGAGGGAGGCGGCCGGGGGTGGGGGGAGGCCGGGGGTGGGGCCCGGCGGGGGTGGGTGCCGGCGGGAGGGAGGGGAAGAGAGAGAGGGGAAGAGAGAGAGAGAAGAGGGGAAAGGGGAAGAGAGAGAAAATAGGGTCGCCGACGGCGACGGCGGCGGCCGGGGCTGTGGCCGGAGGTGGCCGGAGTTGGTCGCCGGCGTCGGAGATGAGTCGCCGGCGTCCGTAGCCGGTGACGGAGAAGAGTTTAGGTGGGAATGATTGTGTGAGGTTAGGTGTATGATAAATATCATACACCATCAATATTTGAACCGTTCGATTAAATCTTAACGGTCAAAAAAAGGTATCTACCGATAGAGACTCTCAGAGAGTCTCTACCGTAACCTTACCCCCAAAAAAGTTTCAAAAAACTTAATAAGTCAAAAAAAAAAAAATGGCAATTGTCTAATATGCAAGTATTTTATGTTTTTTTTTTTTTTAAATTATGTTTATCCTTTTTTATTGCATTTTAGAGTAAAAGGGTGTAACGGGAAAATATTGCACTGGTACCTTGTTTTTATTTTATTTTATTTTTTCAATTTGGAACTATGATATTCGGGATATCCCATTGAGGTACCATGTTATTTAAGAAAATATCACCTTGATACTCAAGACGTAAAATGACAATTTTGTCTTTTTAACAGTACTAGTTTAAAAACATATGCGATGCACATAGTTAGACATATTTGAGAAAATTTATTTAAATAAAAAATATATAAGTAAAAAGTAGAAAAAAAAACACCAACAAAATAGCTAAAGATGAAAAAGTTTAAAAAAGATCAAAGGATTAAAATATTAAGGATACACCAAATCAATATAAAAAAAGACCAAAATTAAAAAAATTATGTTTTAAAGATAATATTTTAATGAAAAGTATTTTCTTAAATTAATATAACTTATTTATAACAAAATATCTAAAGCAAATTACAAAAACATACAAATAAATTTATAAAGGGAAGAACTGTGGTGAAGGTCTCTACCGATAAATTTATTTTTTAGACCGTTGAGATTTAATCGAAATGTTAAAACATTGTTGATGTTCCATATTTATCGTATACCTTACCTCATATTACCATTCCCACCAAAAGTCTTCTACGTCGTTTGCGACCTTTCCGCCGCCGACGATGGACGTTGGTGACCCACCCCCAGCCCCAGCCCCGGCTGCCCCCCACCTAGCCCCGTCGCCGGTAACCCCCCTCTCTCTCTTCCCCTTTCTCTCTCTTCTCTTCTCTCTCTCTTCCCCTTTCTCTCTCTTCTCCTATCTCCCGCAGCCCCGACCTCCCCACCACCGGCCCCAACGCCGACCGCCCCCCACCCAGCCCCAACGCCGACCGCCCCCCACCCAGCCCCGGCCCCTGACAACCTCCCTTTCTCTCTTTTCCCCTTTCTTTCTCTTCTCCTCTCTCCCGCAGCCCCCCACCACCGGTCCCAGCCCCGGCCGTCCCCCAATTCTAATTCAACATTTTTGTTCATGTCAAGATAAAAGTCAATTCTAATATTTATTTTTAAGTACCAATATATGCGATATGTAAGTTTTTTTTTTTTTTTTGACAGTTAAGTTAATGAAATAAGCCACATTGTAATAATTTAAATAATTAAGGGATTAAATTTTATGAGTAGAAGTTTGAGAGTTAATTTATCAAGACCGAAAAGTTTAGGGACAATGCTACTACACAAAATTGAGACAGAAAAGTGCCTTCCATTAAAAGTGCGACATGTAAATGGATTGGCTGAAAAAGAAGATGATTAAGACCCAAAAGAAACAAAGAAATTAAAGAGAAAATTGTGATAATTCGAGGAACTAGGACCTTCTAAGATAATTATGGTTTGTAACCAAAACATCCCAGATAAACTCAACGTTTGAGAAAAAAATATTCAGCTCCCTTTTCTCATTAATTCATGGAGTTTAAATACAAAAACATTACCCTTGATCCCACTACACCACTTACACACACTACCCACTAACTAAAACACGTACATAATCCATATCCTATAAAATAGGAACAAGTTACAACTAACACGTACTAAAAAAATCTAAGGCTTCGCAGAGCTTTTTGTTTAATCCAAACTAAATTATATTTTTTTGTCTTTTTTCTAAAAAGTTAATAAATTTCAACAGTCAATAAATTCTAATTTAAAAATTTCATTTCCAACCAGCAAATTAAATGCAAGCTTATTTAATATTATTATAATACACTAAAAGGATGCAAAGTTTTACAGTTTTTTCTACAGTGTTATGACTTTTTTACTCTTCATTTCCAATTATTTTTTGTTGCTATAGTATTATGCCGGTTTTACCCTTTATTTTTTTGATCAATTGGCAATTTTACCCTCGGACTTTAGTTACTTTTATTGCTTGCTACAATGTTGAGATAACTTTATCTTCCTAAAATTATTTATTGATGATTTTACTTTTCCTTTGTAGTTGCTTTTTCTGAGAGCTATAGTTACTGGATATTGTTACACTTATAATGTGTATTTTCGATTTTATACTTTAAAAATGTATTAAAGTATAATGTTTGTATATATATAATTTAACTGAAATTTATTTATTTATTTTTGTAAAAAACAGTAAATAAAAAAATAATAAAATCTGTTTTTGATTTTGTTGTTTTTTTTAAAATTTTTTTTTTCACTTGAGTTTTTTTTCCCTTAAATAGATAAATTAAATTAAAAATTATTTAATTTATCTATTTATTTTTCTCTGTATGGTTAAAAAGTTAAAACTACAAAATGTTACAATATATAAAATAAAACAAATAAAAATAATAACTTAACTTATAGGTTCGTAACAGAAGATGCCACATAGGACACCGTAAGCCAATCAGCATAGGCCTTCTCATCATTGGCCACTATTTTTCTAGATTTTGCCCCTCTTATTTCTGATCACAAAAGCCCCCCCTCTCTCTCTCTCTCTCTCTCTCTTTGTTGGTTGAAACTCAGTAGACACAAAATCAAACATCAACAGACAGACAGAGACTCTCTCTCTCTCTCTCTCCCTCTATCTCTCAGTTTCTCTCTCCAGCTTTCTCAGTCATTCAGAGGTGGTGGCAATTGCAATGATGGCAATGGAGATGGCCATCCGAGCTTCAGCCACCCCCAGACGTCACTTGTCTCCTTCTTCTTCTCCTTCCATTTCATCATCAACACAGCAAAAAGCTTATCTCAAGCCACAGTTCAGACCCTCTGCCTCTGTTTCCCTCCCTGCTTCGACCACAATCACTCTCTTGGGACTCTTCACGCATTCCCATGAAGCCAAGGCTCTCACTGTCCCCAAGGACCAGATTGTTTCTTCTCTCACTCAAGTAATGTCCAACGTTTTTATGTTTTTGTCATGTTTTTTGGTTGAGAAAAATTGTTTGCCCAGCGTTTTCTTGCTAGGTCAACGGTTGTGCTTCCCTTTTTGCCCAATTTTCGAGGTCCCAAAATGGGGAAAATTTTAGGAGAAAGAATGGAACTTTTTCCTTTTTTTTTTTTTTCAATAAATTTTGTGCTGATGCCCATTTCTTGAATTGTTACATCTTTAATGTATTTGTAGGTTTATGGAAGTTTAAGAGTTATCTCTGAATTGTTTTGGTTAATTGCACTGTTTTTGAATTACTTCCTTGCTTTTGGGATTTAAAGCTTTTGCTCAATTTTGAAGGTCCCAAAATAGTAGGGGGGGAAAATATGTTTGCTTCAGAAATGCTAGTGAATTATGTTATTTTTGTTGGTTTATTCAAGTTGGGCGTATACCCATTTCTTGAATTGTTAATCTTTTAGACGTGTTGGTAGGTAGAGAAAACAATTGACCAAGTTCAGCAAGTGGGATCGAGTGTTTTCGATGCTACACAGCGGGTTCTTGAAGTAGTGATAAATGCATTGAAGCCTGCCTTCCCAGTTGCACAGCGGGCCGGAGAGCAGGCACTGAAATTGGCTTCTCCAGTTGTTTCCGAGGCTTCAAAGAAAGCCCAAGAGGCAATCCAAAACGCTGGAGTTGATACCGAGCCTGTTGCAAAGGTTCTTCCGGAATCACCATTTTCAAGTTTTTCATTTCTGCAATGCTAATTTGCACAGCATTTATTTGGGACAAATGTTAATATTTGGTTTAAGGTTTTTCTTTGGTTTGAGATGAAGGGTCATATTGGATTTGGAAGGGTGCAGTGTAAATTGAATTTTTAGCACCTGTTTCAGAATGTTACTAATGAATCCAGTTCTTACCTTCGGAATATGAAGTTGAACCGTAGTTGACTTGAGTTTTAGCTTTCTTAATTTTATCATCTTTGAATCAACATCGGTACACGATTGTCAATTCCGGCATTGCTTCTTAACTAGATCCTTTTTAATTACTGAATGTACAAATTGAGGCAGATGTTCTCAAGATGTTGCTGAAGAGAATCTCTGCCATTATTACCAAGCAAGATCTTGATGTTGTTCTGGTCTTTGCTATATTAAGAAAAGACAGATATTTGCTGTTGGGAAATATGTAATGGCAGTGCATTCTGACTTCATTTATGTTAGACAAAACTGGTTTTGTAAGGTCTTCATTGATCGCCTAAATAGTGAAACTTTGTCTCAGACTGTAGCTGATGCAGCGCAGCAGACCACTAAGGTAATTGAAGCCGTAAAGCCAATTGCTTCATCAACAGTTGAAACCATTTTTTCTGCGGAGCCTCTCACTCTTGCAGGATCGGCCGGAGCACTGTTCGTTGCTTACCTCCTTTTCCCCCCATCTGGTCTGTTATTTCTTATAACCTCCGAGGTTACCAAGGTAAGTAGAAGACTATATCTGTCAATCTATAAAGAATCTGCATAAGAATCAGAAAATTGAGTTCTTAGTTTCGGCTTTAGTAGCATAGATGTTTTCTGTTGTCAATAGGGCGTGTTTTTCCTGGCTTGTTAGGCTCTATAAATAAGGATTTGGCTAAAAGGCTTTGGTTTTGGTAAACTGTAGGTCAGCTTTCGGCCGCTCAAACGCTTGATCTCGTATCCTCAAAGAACTACGTTTTGATTGATATCCGATCAGAGAAGGACAAGGACAAGGTTGGCATTCCTCGCCTTCCTTCTAGTGCTAAGAGCAAACTGATTTCCATTCCGTAAGTAGCTTCATTTCCTCAACTTCATAACCTTCCATTTTACTTTGTACATTTATTTTTTCCACTTTTAACTTTGGTCGAATATGTAAGATTTTCTGCTTTCTTCTCACAATGTCTTTAAATGTTTTGCCTAATGTCTTTCAGCTTGGAAGAACTACCAAGTAAGCTGCGGGGCGTTGTCAAAAGCACGAAGAAACTAGAGGCCGAAATAGCAGCTCTAAAGATTTCCTATCTCAAAAAAGTTAATGAAGGCTCAAACATCATCATCTTGGACTCGTGAGTACTTCCGTCGCTCTCATTGCACATGTTCAACTTTTCCATTTCAATGGAACCGAACGTCGTTTATATGAACTATTTACATTGTTCTCTAACCCCTTGACATATATGTAGCTACTCGGATTCAGCAAAGATAGTTGCTAGAGCACTAACTAGTCTCGGCTTCAAAAACTGTTGGGTTGTGGCTGATGGATTCTCCGGCGGCAGAGGGTGGCTGCAGAGTCGTTTAGGGACGGATTCCTACAATTTGTCATTTGCAGAGGTCCTTTCTCCATCACGAATCATTCCTGCGGTGAAACGTTTTGGAACAACCGGTTCCACAGCTCCGTCCGGTCAAAAATTACTTCCCGAATGACGTATCCTAATCTTGAAAGTAAGGCAAATATTCGCTCTCAATGTGCATAAAATGTTGTCTACTAGGTAGTCTCATCTAGTCATTTTGTTAATTCTTTTGATGGAGTGTAAGCAGTGGTAGTTTTTGTTGTCTACTACTATATATGCGAAATGGAAACCGGATAAATTTGCTTGTGTTCCATGGATGAGGTTATTCTAGCTTTTCATTTCATTTTCTTGTTTTTTGCTTTCATTTTATCATACAAAAAAGAAAAATCATTTCCATGTACTTTCTATAACTTATTATCTTCCAACACTCTGAGCAAAGTTTTCTACCTTTTGGTAGTAATGGTGTTTGAGAAGAAAGAAGTAGATCGTCAAGACCAGTGAATTAAGTTTTCCTGCGTTTTGGGTATTGGGATTTCATGAAGGTAATGGGTTTTAAGACCTTCAAAATGGTTATCAGGAACTTTAGGGCTTATTTGGAACACCACGTTCCAATGGGAATTTTATCTAATATAACTCCAAAACTCCCTGGTCTACATCTTATTTTTTTCTCTATTAAATTTTCATGAAATTCAAACTCTATACTATTTCAAGTTGAAATGAGATGATTCTTATGTGTTACGAGACAAACGAAACAAGATTGATATTTCACTTTTTTTTTTCTTTTTTTTTTTTTCCAAACACATTTCAATTTTATACACTATTCTTTATATCACAATTTGTTTCCAACATACATTTCAATTAAACACACATTTTAATTCTAACTTACAAAATTTCTACTCTAACTATTGTTTCAAACAAGCTCTTATAAATGATAAATTAGTGGAGGTGGCAACTTTTGCCAACCCGTTAAATGTAGACTAGTTGAAATGCACACGTCAATAGACAAAAAAAACAAGCTAAACCAAAACAAAAAATTAAAAAAAAATTAAATGGGTTTAGAACTCACATAAAATAGACAAACAAAGTAAAACAAAGTAAAATAAAGTAAAATAAAAATATAAAAAATTAATTAAAAATTAATTTTTTAATTTTTTTAAAATTATACCCATGATGTGACAGCATAGGAGGCAAAGACGATAATACCTTTCACCCTTTTAAATAAAGGTAATAGATATAATATATGAACATTTCTCTTAAAGAAAATGGTTGGTAGTTATTAAAATAAATGATGTGTTGATTGATAAATGATTGATCATCAACTTAGTCACTGATTGACCGTAAATTATTCATTAACCTTGATTAAATATTAATTGTCATCAATCAATCAATAATAAAAGATCTATGCGAAAACAACCCCTTTTAGGGCCCTTATTAGTAAAAGTCCTGAATTTTTTGAAACTAATACAAGAGAGTATCTATTGACACGTCTCTATTTACTCTCTATTTCTGAAAGAATGGTATTGCTATCTAAACTTCGCTCGAAGCGGAGACTTCAACATCGACTTCATATTCGATCATCTAAGAGACGTGGTGTGTTATTCATTGGACTTGAAGCAGTGCCGGAATTAAAATGTACGTGATATCGGTACAATTAGAGTCGACGATATTCGAGAGTTGGAAAATGAGCTTGGTTTGCCTCAAGTCCAAAATTCAAGCTGGAAAATGAGCTTGGTTGCCTCAAGACTGGCAATTGTGGGGGAATTCGTGATGAACTACTTGAGTAAGACTTTAGAATTTTTGGACAAAATTCAAGTGGCAGGCTCTTTTGTTTTAGTTGTCAGTTGTCACAAACAGGTTGCCTTGTTGTTACCCCAAAAAATAAAAATAAAAATAAAAATAAAAAGTGTCCAGTTGTTATGTTTGTCCACTGTTGAAAAAATAAATAAATAAAAACTTGTAAGATTATCACCAATGATAAAAAATATCAACAACTTCCTAAAATTATATGTAAACAGGGAACATCGATACAAATACAAGTGATAAAGATATTTCTTATCGGAATATCTGTAAAATATTGATACTTTCCAAATAATGTCTATAATATATTAATATCTGTTTTTTCCCTCATAATTTTACTGAAATATCCATATATATACAGATATTTCGTTGGATATATCTGTTAAATATCTACTAATATCCGTGAATATAAAATAAAAATGAAGAAAAAGACTTAAAAAGGAAATAAAGAGTATTATTTTTTTAGTAAATAAAAAATTTGCATGCTCTCTATTTTGTGATATTGTATTGTCAACATTAATGACAATAATAAACCCTTAAGTTCAATATACCTTTTTTTTAATCTTTACGTGAATTATTTCTTGGGAAAAAATATTACTTATTTCAAGATAGTTTGCAAGCTTATATATTTTTGAGCCTTCGAGGAGTTCATTTTGGTATAAAAATTTTAATGTATGGAGAATACTTTTTATTTAATTATAGATTCTATAAGCTTTTGTTGCTATGTAAAATATTATGAAATTCTAAAATTTGTACTTAATAAAGTTGTTATTCTATGAGTGTATTTTGTTTCTATATTAAGCTGTTTTTATGTAAGTTGTGCTTTAATTTAATTGTAAAAAATAGATCAAATTATGTCTCATTTAATTCTTTTTCATTTTTTTATAATTTTACTTGAAATTTTCAACTTTTTAATTCAAATATTCATATTTTTTTTTTCATTTTAATTGACATCGGCCTGAATATCGACGTTATCCGCTAATATTTTTGTAAAACTAAACCTCAATATTTTCAGCGACCTCAATATTTTTATCATTGATTATTACTCGTTTCTATTATCTGACATTTTCAATGAATAAGGGTGTACATAAAATAATAATAATAATAATAATAATAATAATAACTTTGATCATGTAAGGAATCAGTACAAGCTTAGACGATATGCAATTTTTCACCCCAAATTTTTGGGTAAAGATAAAAAAGAATACTTTATTTGATATATTAATTTAATTTTAACTAAATTATATTTTTTATTAAATTTTTATTTTTTTAATTTAATAAAAATTATAATTAATTTTTTAAAAATCAACTAACTTCAACTAACTATCTAAATGACACTAAATTACTGTAATGATTTATGAACTATTTACGTAGATGTCTTTAATCCTCAAACTTTTTTTCATTGATTGGTTTAAACTTTCTTAATTTTATTTTAATTAAATTTTTTAAAAATTAATTATAATTTTTATTAATTTTATAGAAAAAGATAAAAATTATCATGAAAAATTTAAGTTAAAGAGGTATTTGATATATAGATCTGAGTTAAGATTTTTAAATTTTAATAATAATTTTTATTGATTTTTTTTAAAAAAATTAAAAAAATTAAAAAAAAAGATAAAAATTAAATTAAAAAATTTGGATTTGAGTTTACCGGTCAAACTCACGCTAAACCTATTGGCGGAAGCCATGCCAAACAACGACTGTAGGAGATGTGAGTTGAAACGAATCCCAAGGCGTACCCAACACCTAACAAAACCACCTTCATCCTCATCTTCTTCTCCATCCTCGGTCACACTCATGTCAGATTATTCTCTCCCATAAGCATCTTCTCTCTCTCTCTCTCTCTCTCTCTCTCTCACGCAGAGCACATCCAAGCACCGAAAATGGCGCACAAGTCCCTCGACGCCGTCACCGCCGCCGACATCGCGGCTCTCGGAGTCGCACCCGGGGTCGCCGAGAAACTCCATGGCAGGATCGCCGAGGTCGTCCGTAATTACGGTCCTGCCACTCCCGACACGTGGCGGGATATCTCGACCCGCGTTCTCTCACCGGACCTCCCCTTCGCCCTCCACCAGATGATGTTCTACAGCTGCTACACTGACTTCGGACCCGACCCGCCGGCATGGATTCCCGACCCGTTAGACCACATCTCTCTCTCTCTCTCTGTCGATCGACAATTGCCTTTTTTTTTTTTTTTGTTCCAATCCTTGGTTTTTCTTGGATTGCTTTAGAGAGACTGTTTGTTTCCTCGGAAAAAGCTTTCTCTTTATTTTTTATTTTTTTTTATGGAAGTACTGAATTGGATGATAGTATTAACGTTAGTTAACTCGAAAAAATGAGTTCTTTCCTCAACAAAACAAAACTCACCTTTTCAATCCAATTCTTGGTTTTTCTTGGATTGCTTTAGAGAGATTGTTTGTTTCCTCGGAAAAAGAATAATCGTTTTACGGAAATACTGAATAGGATTTAGTGGTATGCATAGGATGATAGTATTAACATTAGTTAACTCAGGGGAAAAAAAAAGTTCTTTTCACCTTCTTTTGTGTGGGTTTTTAAAAGGTTGAATATTCATTTTTGATAGCCAACCAGCTTAGGTGATATTATGGATTTGAAATGCTTATGTTCTTGAGAAGGTCTACTGTTTGAGTTCAAAGTTTTCTCGTGAGAAATCGCAATTGTTTGTTCCTATCATGTGATTTAATTGAAATGAAATGCCTTGTTGTATTGAGTAGGGAGGCTGCAATTTCAACGAATGTTGGCAAGCTATTGGAAAGGAGAGGAAAAGAGTTTCTGGGTTTAAGGTATAAGGATCCCATATCGAATTTTTCTGATTTGCAGGAATTTTCAGTCGCAAATCCCGAGGTGAGGTAGCATAGTGAATGTTGTATGCTTGTTTTTCAGTTTGGAAATGCGCCTAATGTATAGAGACTTATCCGCTGATAATGGCGTTTCATTTGTCAGGTTTATTGGAAAACAATATTTGATGAGATGGATGTAAAGTTTTCTAAGCTCCCGGAATGCATTTTCCGTGAGAATTTGCCAGGGGAAGGGCAGGTTCCACATCCGGGTGGTCAATGGCTTCCTGGAGCATATGTGAATCCTGCAGAAAATTGTTTGAGTATAAACCATAAGAGGAGTCTGGGTGATGCAACAATAGTATGGCGCGATGAAGGGAAGGATGATCTGCCTGTGAACCAAATGACACTTGCGGAATTGCGTTCGGAAGTCTGGTATGATACTCTATTTCCTGTCATCTTTGTTGCGTCATTCTTGTATTTTATGTATAGATGAATTATCCATTGCCCAGTTTGTTATGTATTTGGGAACAAATTTTCTTCAAAATCAAGAATTCTTTGAAAGATGTGTTAGACGATTTTATTTGCAATATAATCTCCAGGAAACTTGTTAAAGCCTGATCAGTGTTAGTTGGTAACCCTAGATTGTCATTTTGTTACCATTAACTCGGGATGCCCCATACCATATGGTACTTGTTATATGTTTGGATAAATAATAATTTTCATTTCTTAAACTATAGTTTTGTAGTTTGGTTTCCAACCTGGTACGTTGATACTTAAACAGCAATTTCCACCAGATTTTTCGAGTTTACATTGATGTGTTCTCATTAAAAAATGTGAACAAAGAAGTTGGTTGAAAGAACTGACAGTTTGACCGGAAGAGGAAAGAATCTGTCGTCTCCTATGAACTGGATAGCTGTGTAAAAAATTACTGGAGAGTGGGAGTGGAAAATCTTTTACTTGATTTTCTCATCCTTTTTATTTCTCCTCTTCTGTGTTGCCTTGTCCTGCTAGCTAGCTTTTATTGCTGTTGATGGGTTGTGAATCATACGAGGGTAAAGAATTCTTAGTAAGGCCAAATTTAGACCATACGAGTGTCCTATCAGAGCTAAAAAGATGTGTGATATTCGCAAATTGAAGAAAATTGCATTTGTGGGATTTACTATAGGCTACTAGAGGTTCCAGCCTTTATCTTTCTGTTATGAGGCTAGGCATGCTATTAGATGTTTCTAAAACAACGAGTATAACTCAATTTAACTTGCTTTGGAGATTTTGATGTGGTATATCTAATTCTAAATGAATTTTCTATTAATAAATATTTTTTTGATGTTTTTTACAATATTTAGGAAAAAAGAAAATTTTCAACTGTTTGTATTTTTTTATTTATAACTTGAAGTTCACTTGGCTGTACTTTGAAGGTTAGTAGCTCACGCACTCAAAGAACTGGGTTTGGAGAGAGGATCTGCAATTGCAATTGATATGCCAATGAATGTCCATTCGGTCGTTATCTACCTAGCTATTGTTCTTGCAGGCTATGTTGTGGTATCTATAGCTGATAGTTTTGCTGCTCGTGAAATATCAACAAGACTAACAATATCAAAAGCAAAAGCCATATTTACACAGGTTGTTACGCTTATAGGGAAGTCCTAAACATCTATCTTGATTCCTCAATCTTTTTTTGGATCCATCTGAAATTTGCTCCGTGTGAAGACTTTAGAACCTTCCATGAATTAAAGTTTGTGATATTCAATTCTCCCCTTCCTTCTTGGACAAGGTAAATATTGTGTTTCTAGAATTTATAGGTCATTTTGGGGAAATACAAAAAAGGGTCAAGGAAAATACTTGAATTAAAATGTAACTAGATTGATATTGAAAAGTAAAGTGAAAATTTGAAATCACCAATGAACCTTCAATTTCAATTTTTGTCCATGAACCTCTGAAAATATAAGTTTGAAAGGGAATCTTA
This sequence comes from Ficus hispida, assembly GCA_025413025.1. NCBI lineage: Eukaryota > Viridiplantae > Streptophyta > Magnoliopsida > Rosales > Moraceae > Ficus > Ficus hispida. The sequence goes on along the minus strand of CM046366.1, from coordinate 12,290,184 downwards.
CGGTTCTGTTCTCTTAATTTTCTCCAATTCAGTTAAGTTTTTTCGCCCAATTCCTTTTGCTCGTCACTTCTTTCATAGGGCTTCAGCATACCTGTCTTTGTGTGAATCTATTTCCTCTTTTTTTTTTTTTTAAATTATTTTTCCCTCCATAACTATAATTTTTCATTTTTCATTCCTTTCCTCTTGCGATCAGGATCTGATTATTCGTGGTGAAAAAAGTATACCCCTATACAGGTGAAGTTCTCTTCATTAATGACCATCTGGCAACTTTTTTGTCTTTTCTTGTGTTCCTTCTCCGTTTCATCTCACATTATTGTTTCAATTGTGCAGTCGAATTGTGGAAGCCCAGTCTCCGATGGCAATTGTAATTCCTACAAAGGGAGCTAGCTTTAGCACACAATTACGTCATGGTGATATTTCTTGGCATGATTTTCTAGAAAGCGCAAAAGATTTCAAGTATATCCACTCATTTCGAGCTTGTTATGTGTTTACTTTTAAGTAGTGTTTGATGTCATTTTGTTTACCTACAATTGCTGAATCCTTAATGATCTTTGCAACTTAAAACAGAAACAGAATCATTCTTCCTCAATTTTTTAAGTTTCATGATATCGCATGTCCAAAATTTTGTATTTTGGATAGACTTTGAATGTTGATCATTCATACAGATTAAAGTTAAATCTTTGGATGACTTGGGGGAGAAAGTTACAGAAAATCAACTATGTTGGAGTTTGGATCAAGTATTGATACTGTGGAGAGTTTTCAACATAACTGTTACAAATATAATGATTTATTGAATCAAGCAGTACGTTATATTATGAGATTTTTTTTCCCATCTTCTTTTCACATTTGGAAAACAGTTCTGTCGAATTTTGTTACAGCTGGCATGAGATGCAAACTTACAGTGCATGTTAAAGGACAAGAGTTTTCATTTCTAAGAGCTATGTTTATATTCTGATTTTTTCTGATATTTCAATCTTATATTTTAATTTTCTGTGATCAAATATGCAGAAAATGTGAATTTGCTGCTGTAGAGCAACCAGTTGACGCATTGACAAATATCCTCTTCTCATCTGGAACTACAGGTAATTTTAAATTTGAAACCTCTTACATTTTTATCTGCAACATGGAAATTCCTATTTTCTTGACTGGAAATTATTAATTATTGTAGTAATGAAAGGTTTGAAAATTTCTTCAAGTCTTCATAATGATGAAGCAACATTTTCTTTAGTTCTGTCTACATTCTTGCAGTTAGAGCTTGAGGACAGGTAGTTCTTAAAAGATTGTAACCAGAAATCTGGTTCAGAGATCTGTTGTTAATTTAATTTCCTAGGTTTCTTTCTAACTGGGGTTTTACAAAATCCGTCTCTTGTTGCATTGTTTAAATGTTCTGGTATTCTTCTGATTCAGGTGCTGCTTCTTCCAGTTGTTAAGTTTCATGATACAGACTTCAAAATCGACCAAATGCTACACAATCTTAACTGGGTTTAATCTTGGTTTAGGGGAGCCAAAGGCAATTCCATGGACCCAGGCAACTCCTTTTAAAGCTGCCGCCGATGCATGGTGCCATATGGACATTCAAAAAGGGGATGTAGTTGCCTGGCCCACTAATCTGGGTGGATGATGGGTCCTTGGCTCGTGTATGCTTCACTGTTAAATGGGGCTTCCATTGCACTGTATAATGGATCTCCACTTGGCTCAGGCTTTGCCAAGTTCATACAGGTAAATGATGATTTAGTTATCGGGATCATTAAATTTTATGGTTTAGTTTGATCTGTGGTTCTTTGTATCTCTTCGGGATATATCTCCTGCAAGTCATGAAGGTCAATCCCATGATTACATGAGACCCATATGTTCGATAACACAAATAAATTATTATCATCCTACGCATTAGGAAATGGGCAATTTTGAACGCTTGCCCCTTGGTATGCACCTAATACCTATGGCGATTCTGCTATTGGCAATTATGGTTGTTTACTGTTGCTTGGTACCATAGAACAAAAAGCACGACGCAAATTCCAATCCTATCACCACAGCCCAATCACTGGGGCACAGATTACCTGCTTTTACCTGCTAAATAGTAAGTAGCTCCAAACACACACTCATGAAATATGTTTAGAGTTTTTAAATAAGATAGGGGACCTTTTCCAGTTTTTTTGTATCAAATTGCCTTGAATTATTCAGATACCAATATGTGCACAAAAATAGTTTAACCTAACACAACATGCATTGTCAAAGCAACAAATTTTTAGCTATAAGTTTATCATGCATATGCATTCCGAGATCTCTCTCTGTTTTGTTGTTTTAGACTTTATTAAAAAGAAATATAGTTTTTGCTCAATTTACTCTCTTCTAATATTTCTAGGATGCTAAAGTAACAATGTTAGGAGTAATCCCAAGTATGTACGGACATGGAAAAGTTCAAATTCCGTTAGTGGCTATGATTGGTCCACCATCCGGTAAGTATTCACAATATTTTCCCTGTGGCTTTTGGTAAACAGTTTTATTTGCACACATTTATGTAAATGCAAACTAGTGGATTTTTTACCAAACCTAATTCTTTCAAGCTTCGTATTCTTTCGCCATGTCTTTTAGTTGTTTTGGCTCTACTGGTGAAGCATCAAATGTAGATGAATACCTGTGGCTGATGGGGAGAGCTCGCTACAAGCCTGTTATCGAGTATTGTGGTGGTACGGAGATTGGTGGCGGATTTGTTACTGGTTCCTTATTACAGGCTCAGTCATTGGCTGCTTTTAGCACACCAGCCATGGGCTGCAGTTTGTTTATTCTTGGCAGTGATGGTTTTCCCATTGTAAGCACCAATCAACTTTACAATTGTAGGGAAAGTGCAAAATAAGTTTAAAGAAATACGTCTTGCATGTTTGGACGTTACAGTGTTGAATTCCACTAGTATATGAAATCCCTGCGTTTATTTATTACAAGTTGCTTGTGATTTATGGTAAAAAGATTTAGAAGGTTTGATCATGCGGTGTAAAGTATAATTCAGGGCATTATCTTGTAGGATTACAATCATCTACTTATCGTCATTTATTCTTTGTAACTTCCCATGCTTTGGCTCAATGAACTTTGTATGGCAAAATTTGCTGACATTTGTGATCACTGTTAATCTTCTCAACACAGTTTCTTACAAGTGTCCTCGTACCGCACGTCATAAAATATTTGTTTGGGATTTCTGTTGTATTTTCGCCTGATTCTCAACTTCTCTTGGTCACGGTACTCAAACTGATCCCTTTTAACTTTGATGACAGCCAAAGAACAAACCAGGGATTGGTGAATTAGCGCTTGGTCCTGTCATGTTTGGATCTTCCATGACTTTGCTGAATGCTGATCACTACGATGTCTATTTCAAGGGAATGCCATCGTGGAATGGAACGGTAATAAGATTTCTTCTCACCTTCATCCTATCGGTATCTTTTGAATTATTCATGAGTTCCTTAATGCAGGTTCTAAGAAGGCACGGAGACATGTTTGAGCTTACATCTAGGGGTTACTATCGTGCACACGGTCGTGCAGATGATACAATGAATCTTGGAGGCATCAAGGTATGCATTCTGTACTAAAAGCTTGTATATCTTATGGGAAGTCGTGTTGAGATTTATGCTTGCATGTGTATAAAGTGAACTTCCCACTGATCATCTAGAGTAGCTAATTGATTTCTCGATCTCTTCTGTAAATTTCCTTGTCATTTTGGACTATCAGAATAACCTCATCACACTTGAAATGTCGGAGATAGTATGCTTAGTGCACTTACTGAGTCCAATAGAGAAAAAAGTCACATTCTCGTAAATATGGTCAATATGAACGGATGCATTTTATATGTCTGAGCAGGTGAGTTCTGTCGAAATTGAACGCATCTGCAATGAAGTCGACAACAACGTCCTTGAGACAGCTGCCATCGGAGTGCCGCCTCCTGCTGGTGGACCCGAGCAGTTGGTGATTGCCGCTGTATTCAAGGACCCAGACTACCACACAACCGCGGACTTGAATCAACTAAGGATGTCTTTCAACTCCTCCGTGCAGAAGAAACTAAATCCTTTATTCAGGGTACTGATTTTCGCTTACTGCTCATGGTTTCAATTCTATTACATCGCATTCAACCAAAAAATGTAATGAAGTACTTGCTGTTTGTACAGGTTTCTCGGGTCGTGCCTCTCCAATCTCTTCCAAGAACAGCAAGTAATAAGGTCATGAGAAGGATTTTGCGCCAGCAATTTGCCCAGTTTGACCAATCTTCTAAGATTTGATTTACTTGGCTTTTTTTTCTTTTCTTTTTCTCTCTTTTAATACAGAGGAATGATTCCTTTTTCAGTCAAATGTAGAATAACAAATTGTTACAAACTGAAATAAGTGTATTTTCACTCATCACACATTATAATAGAAAGGGGCAGTAGTTGTCTTTTTGCCTGCCTCCTTGTGTTCTCTCTATTGTTTATTCACCAAAATTTTCCTAATAAAGAATGAGGTATAACATTTAAGAAAGATGAAAATGGTAACAAATAACATATGAAATATGTACTTTTGAAATTGATAATATATTTTTTAAAAGATGATAAATTAGAACATATAATTTTGAGAAAATCCAAGATTTTCGGGAAAATCCTTGGATTTCTTAGAAAATAACATATTTTCAAATAATTTTTAATAATAAATTTATGTACATAGTTTTATATTAGAGAGAGAAAAGGAGAGGAGTGAGAGAAGGAAGAATAAGGAGTTTTATTTCATATAATATAGTCATATATTTGATTATGTTATTTTATATTATATTTAAAATTTTATATTATAATTTATTATTATTCTCTTCAAAAATATTATTTTGATCTTTCTCTCTTGGCGTGTGCAAAAGATAACATTATATCAATACTATTTTTTTTTTTAACCAAATTTTTGTCCTGAAATTGGCATTTAATAATGATGATGAATTTAATTCTAAAAATTTTGCAAGACATTGCTGTGTAGAGCGTAATTATGTAAATAAAAAAATAAAAAAAAAACTTTTGGAACAAATGTCCAAACTTATTTGGCTGAATTTTTGTGTTTTTCTAAAAAATTATAACTATTTTTTAAAAAATCAATTAACTCCAACATTAAAATTCTATTTAAAATATTTATTCCAAAGCCAAGCAAAATAAAACATTATCTGAAATCCTTAACAAATAAATAAAAGAATACCATTGTTTTAGGTGGTTAACAAAGGAAGAATATGTGGTAAAGCCTTTTCTATATACCCTATCAGTAGAGTTCTATCTAAGACCATTGAAATTTAATCCAATAGTTAAAATTTAAAGGATGTATAAGACCTAAAATAAACATTGATCTATAGGATTGTAGCTAAAAAAATAAAAAATTAAATTCCTTATTTTTAATTAAAAATGAAAATTCAAAAAAGAATAATAAAAATAAAAATTGATATATATTTAGGGCCATTAATGGAAGGTCGTCCCGGGGGTGTGGGGGGATGCAGGCGTGGCCGATAGGGGCTCGGAGGAGGGAGGGTGAGGGGATTTCACTGTTGGTGATTTTGCGAGCGGGAAGGGGTCAAAGGCTTATGGGCTTGGGGGGGGGGGGGGGGGGGGGGGGGTGGTTCATCATGAGTCTAGAGATTTCACAAGTAGGGGGTGGGGGGGTCGCAGGTCTGGGTCGCCCGCCAATTGGGGGGGGGGGGGGAGGGGGACGATTTTACTATCACCAGAAGTGGAAGTCGCCACCGTAGGAGACGCCAATGGAAGGTAGGTTTTTTTTTTTTTGCTTTGATTTTTAATTTTTAATTTCTCAGTTTTGATACCATGAGCTAAGGGCATAATATTTATCGTATATAAATAAAATCTCAACCGTTAAAATACATCGAACGGTCTATTAAATAGGCTCAATTGATAGGGTATATAAAAGGTAACAAATGGTAAGACTATGGTAAATACCCTTTTTATATACCCTATCAGTAGAGTTCATTTTTAAACCGTTAAAATGTAGTCAAATGGCTAAGATTTTGCTTGTGTACGATAGTTATAATGTACCTTACCTCATAGTATTATTCTAAGAAATTAAAGAATTAAAAAAAAAAAACCCAACTTCATCAGTGGAAGGGGGAGGTTTCCGTCGCCAGGTTGAGAGAGGCTGAGGACTCCAAGTCAGTTGGAGATCACACAAGATGGAGGGGGTTCTCACCGGAGGTCGCATTCGCTGGAGATCGCAGGGGGGGCTTCTCGCTAGAGGTTGCGGGCGAGGGGGGACTTCTTGCCAGAGGTTGTGTGTCGGGCAAAGGATGATTTCGTTTACGGGGGTGATTCATGAGTGGGTGATCGTAGGGGGGTGGCCAAACCCAGATCACGAATGGGTGAAGGGTGATCAGAGGGTGAACCCATATCGAAAACAGCGCCGATAGGGGAGGAGGGGGTGGTGGGCAGCTTGGGAAAAGGCGATTTCTGACGGGTGAGGTTATGGGTCCAAGGCCGGTGGGTGTTGGGAGGTCGCTGGAGGCAGGGGAGGGGATGACGGTGGAAGGTCAGCAATGGTGGGTGCCTTCTCCACTTACTCTATAATACTATATGGTAGTATATATAATAACTCATATACACCCATAATCTCAACGGTCTAAAAAGAAACTCTATCGTAATAACTGGTATGACTCTCAAAGATCTCTACCATAACTCTTCCGGTTAACAAAATGCCATGTCATTTTGTCTTTTTTTTTTTTTTTAAATAGTGGAAATGTATGTTTAAATTGTTGCAGGAAAAAACAAAGTTTAATACCCTAAAAATGAATAAATAAATAAATTAAAAGGCAGTCAGAAAAAGGGTGCGCTTCCTTCCAAATAAAATAAAAGAAAAAGAAAATGAAAAAGTATAATAAAAAAAAAGGGTGCGCTATGCGCATCCTTGCGTATTGTAGCAGGACGGTGCTGTATTAGAAAAACAAAAGGCGTCTGGATTTCGTCTTCGTCTCTCCCTCTCCAGCTCCGTTGCCTGCGAGGGATAACCAACCGAACCGCCTTGGTTTCAGAGCTCCCTCTCTCTTCTTTCATGGTGTCCTCATCTCATCCCAATTAGGGCTTTTCTTTCTCCCTATTAGGGAGTCTCACTCCTTCCAACAATGGCCTCTCTATGCCTCTCCAAACCCAATTTCTACACCCCTTTTCTCGGCCACAAACTGTATACTCTCTCTCTCTCTATATATATATATGTGTGTGTGTGTGTGTATTATGTATTAGAGTATATGTATTCTTTTAACTTCAAAATTTTACCTGAGATTTTGATTTTCTCCTTGCAGTTCGTTTCCTGGGATTACAAGGAAGAATTGCATCGTTTTGGCAGGCCCTCGGTGTGCTGTGGATACACCTTATGGTGGTATTATTCTTCAATTTCTTTCTTAAATTTATTTTTCCAATTAGTATTTTTACAAAGGATATATATTTATATGTGTATATATATATATATATGTATGAATATACACAGAAATGAGTTTTATTCATTTACGTATAATTAACCTGAAATTCAGGTTATACCTTTGATTCCTTTCTCTAATGCCATTGTTTCAGAGATAAATTCAGTTATCTATATACGAATTCACTATTTTATTTATTTATTTATTTGTTTGTTTGTTTTTTTTGCCTCAACTGTTGGTAAATTGCTCTAAGACAAATAGTTTTTTGATTACCTAGTCTTTGTTTTCCCTTCTGGGTTAGGATATGGCTGTCATTTTGAATATCTGGTTAATTGTTTTTATCGAAATGGCAATCTTCAAGAGCATTGTGAACTCCTCTGCCAAATCGTTACACTTATAAACGATCTTCTAATTCCTAATATGCCCTTGATTCTTCGGTAATATTTTGGGACAACTGCTGATTCTTTTGAAAGATTTACATGTATATCTTCAGTTTATCTGAATCGCCACGTTATTAGTTGAATGCACAGTTGCTATAAGTATAACCTTGTTTCGATCGTTAAATGTGTTTGCTTCACCTTCTTGGTCCGGCTGTGTTTATCATATTCACTATGAGCATAAACATTCAATGATAACAGTCATGAATATCATGATTGTGAATTGTGATACCTTATTTTTCTATCGTACTATTTGATCAGTTTTGGTGCAACTATGAATCCTTTATAAGATTAGTTATTTATATTACTGTATGTATTCACTTTGTCCACAGGTAATATCCCGAAATTCCCTAGAGTAAGAGTTTGGGATCCATATAAACGTCTTGGTATACCCCGTGATGCTTCTGAGGAAGAGATTTGGGGATCTCGCAATTTTCTCTTGCAGCAGTACACCGGACATGAAAGAAGTGAAGAGTCGATAGAAGCTGCCTTCGAGAAAATACTGATGGCCAGCTTCCAGCACAGGAAGAAAACGAAAATTAATTTGAAGACCAGGTTGAAGAAGCAAGTGGAGGAGTCTCCACCATGGGTTAAGAACTTGCTGAGCTTTGTGGAACTCCCTCCTGCTGATATAATTTTAAGAAGATTGTTCCTCTTTGCCTTCATGGGTGGCTGGAGTATTATGAACTCGGCGGAAAGTGGACCTGCATTTCAGGTTTGTTGCAACTTTTGTGCCCTGGTTCAGTCTTAATAATAGAATTGCTGTTATGTCTACACCCGTGCTTTCCTTTCCATATGCGACATCCTTTCATCATGAGATGGATATGAAAGATATTTGGCAATCCAATTTCAATTTTTTGGTAGATGATCTCTATTGGAGAGGATAAGATGTATGGAATATGACGGTGTTTGAGTTTCAGATTTCTTTTCTTGTGAATATGACTAACCTGTACATGGACAAAAAAGGGCATAAATATGATTCACAAATGCCGAGGTTTTGTTCTTGGCTGAATTCTGTTTTAGAAATTGTATCTAGTCTTCTGTTGTTCCCAGAACTGAAATCCATCTTCCCAGGCACGGTAAAAATGATTTTTTGGCTTGATCATCCCTCCAGCTTTTTATAGGGGGTACTTGATAATCCGTTTCTTTTAATAATTAACACAATTATTCAGGTGATTTATATAACTATCATACGTTTCCTTGTGTCTCTAATAAATGAAATATGCCTTAAATGCAGGTGGCAATCTCCTTGGCAGCTTGCATATATTTCCTCAATGAGAAGACAAAGAGCTTGGGCAGAGCGTTCGTTATTGGGTATGTTAGCGAGTGAATCTAGTGATCGTTTTCATGAAGTTTTAATTTCTCTTTTTTGTTGCTCCCATTTCTTACCAATTAATTGCACATGGTGGTTTGCACTCTTTGCTAAGTGTTTGGTCTTCTCTCCTTGCAGTTTTGGAGCTCTAGTAACCGGTTGGGTGTGTGGCTCTTTGTTGGTCCCAAATATTCCGTCGGTTCTCTTACACCCGACTTGGACCCTCGAACTCGTGACATCTCTAGTAGTTTATGTCTTTTTGTTTCTTAGTTGCACTTTTCTCAAATAAAACTCAAACCCTTATCATGACTCGGGATTTCTCAGTTTTCTGAAAATCCAAATAGAGTAAAGCTTAGCTTTACATTTTTCCATTGCTAATTGAATTATGACATCTCCAGTTTAATAGTTATGAATGAGAAGAAAGACAACTTATCCATTACTTGGAGGCCAAATTTCTTTTCATGAGAGCATTGTACTTGCGTATAATGGAAATGCCAAATCAATGTATTCTCTCTCTCTCTGTCTTTTGGTAATTTGAACTGGTGCAACCCAATCTTTTCATCATTTACAAGTTGCACGTGAATTTTAAAATTTTGGTATTTGGGCCCCTAAAATTGACAATCCTTGACAATGTAGTCCAAATCGGTATCTTAAGCAAAGAGAATTTGTCCACAGTTTTAACCTTGTGCTAGAAATTATAAGAGAAAGGGGTTGAAAATCTCCAAAAGCACAGTTATTTGTTACTCTCATTTCGCAAAGGGGGTGCTTGACTGGCTTTCTTTCACATGGATTTTTTATTTTAGACTTGATTTTGTTTGTGTTTTTCTGTTTTCTTCTCATTATGAAGGTTATATAAATATACATATATATATATATATATATATTTGTTAAACACTTTCGCGTAAATTCTTGAACTACAACGATTAACAATCATAAAATACTCGTCTGAGAAATGCAAATTCCACTACATAATACCCCAAAAATCACCTACAACAAAATAAATAAAATCAACATTACTAAATAATTACCCAAAATCCGGTAATTAAAATTAAGACGATCTAATCACTTCTATAAGCAATACTAATATAAGGAGTCATGTGATATTATGGTAAATTGAATTAGTCATAATCATCATGGCTGGCCTCTGTAGTACTTGCGGCTTGACCTATTGTTCCTAGTAGCGCAGCAGCCAATGCAGTAGATCACGGTGAGGACGACGAGGACGCAGCCGTTGAAGATGGCCAAATGCCGCCACCCCTTCCTTATGTTGGACAGCACCCCCGCCTTGCACGACTTGCAGTCGAAGCACAGCGTCCTCTGCTCATTGCTCCACGTCTTGCAGTCGGTATCTGGCACTGCCGGCCCCGTCTTTGGGACCACCCAGTAGGTGGCGTTCTTGTACTCGAAGCCGCAGTAGGATGGCGGCTTGCAACAGCCCGACTGTGTACGCACGTATATATGCATGGAAAAATATTAGTGAACATGAAAAGTATACACATCTAATTAAAGATTACTTACGACACACAAAACAAATATTAAAAAGACAACTTCAGAAATCCAATCTCAAAAAAAAAAAAATAAATAAATAATTAATTAATTAAATATGAAATTCACAACTTCATAGTATTTCATATCAACAGCAAATGAATTTATAGCATTCGTTTGGATTATAAGTTCAAAAACTCATAATTTAAACAGTAAAATTAAATATTTGTTGAAAAAATTAGGGTGGAAAAAATTTTGAAAAATGGGTTGAAAACGGGTGCGGAACTCACAAGAGTAAATGTGTCCATATTTATACAATATATACACAATAACTTTCAGGTTACGTACACAAGAAAGTGAATCTAGACATGCCATCATAAAAAGACGACAAATAAGTACAAAATCCAAGACTATGCACAAATAAAATCTGATAATTGAATACTTCAAAAAGAAAAGAAATCTGAAAAAATGAACTCTAAAAAGGACTATGAATTAAAACCTGTAATATCCATTTACGTGCATACATACATATATATAGAAAAATATACGTGTAAATACATAAATATATAGAATATATATATATGTGTGTGTAACGTATATATGCATGTATAGTAAAATAATGATTGATTAACCTGCGTAGGAGAGAGATTATTCTTGTAAAATTGAGCCTGAGTCTGTCCAACAAAACTGCCATTCCCCAAAGACCTGCAAACCCGGGCATCAACCAAACAGCTACGAATCCCGACCCAATTCTTCTCATTGACAACGTAATTCTGGAGCCAGTGCGAGAAATCACCGAGCCGGTACTCCTTATACCCGCGTCCAGATACGGCCTGTCCCAGCCCCTTGTTGGTGATGAGCAAGGCGAAAACCGTGAAGGCGATCAGCCCCAAGATCATCACAAACATCACGGTCAAGTAGATGTAGAGCACGGCATTGATCCGACAGCAGGACCCGACGATGCCGAGGAGCGACACGACGATGAAGAACACGCCGAGGGCGAGAAGCGGGGCCTGGATGGCCTTCTGGCAGTCCGAGGAGGAGTGGACGTGGAGGAAGATGGCCGAGGCAACCGCCGCGATCCCCGCCACGAGCGTGCACCCGTTTAGGAGACCGACGACGGTGTTGCTCAACCGGAACATGGCGGCGGAGGACGGAGGAAGAAAATTGAGAGAGACAGAGAGAGAGAGGAATAGGAGAAGAAGGGTGTTTTTTTTTTTTTTTTTTTTGGTGTTCAAAATATGAGTCGCTTCTCTGGAATGGTAACTGATTTATAGTTGTGTTTTTTTCATACAAACGGTTGATTTGGGGGTTGTGAAATGGGCCATGGATTTGGGGATTATTTACGAGAGTACCATTGTGAGCGGTTTTTCTGGATCCGGTTTCGGGTTGATTTGTGCCGGTTCTGTTGCGGTTGACGGGTTTTCAGCTTTTATTGGTCCACGTAAGCGTTGACGGTTGTTTGGGGCGTTGTGGAATTACGGGAATGACCCTGGAGTGATTTCGTAAACGGTGGGGCCCGTGGGGGTAATGGCCAACTGCGGAAACGAGTCTCGTCGCCCACGTAGTACGGTTTTTGTTTTTAGTGGGGGTGTGGGGGACAGTTTTTTTTTTTTTTTTTTGGCGTAAATCAACTGCATAAGGTATTTGTTTTTAAAAAAATAAAAAATCCTTAGAAAAAGTATTTGAATTATTTTTATTTTTTACCCATAAACTTTAGAGTTATTTTCGTCCTTTATATTTCAGAATTTGAATTAAAAATTGATGGAAACAAGGGAAATTGGTATTATTAAGCTCATGTTAGAACTTTTGTTAAAAACAAATTAAATAAGACAGCTATACTTAACTTACCGTTTTTTTTTTTGCCTGTTTTTAATTGAAATTTGATAAAGTGATAAAATATGGTTTTAAATTCAAAATGTATGGGGTAAAATGAGAATTATTAAAATTCAATTAGTAAAGTATGAGAGATTCCAAAATTTAAAGTGTAATGAGAATAATACAAAATATTTATTAAAAAAAATCAAGGTATGAGCCATTTTGGAGATCGAAGGTTGTCGTTTATTTATTTATTTAATTTTTTTGGTGCAAAGAAAGGTACTCGATTCTATGGTTTTCATGTGTAGCGATCAATTCCAAAAGTCTTCACGATTTGTTTTTTGGATGGCTTTTTTTGTTATACTTATCTATTCTTTGCACATTTTCTTTTACATTAAATTTTGTAATTCTACTTCTTTGTTGTTTTTAGATCAATTATAAATTTTAATTGAAAGAGATGTTTGGTGAATGAGTTGAGTTGAGTTGAGTTGAAATTTTTAAGTTTGAATAGTGATTTTTGTTAACTTTTTCAGAAAAGACAAAAAAATTTTCAAAAAAAGACATAAAAAATTACAGTTTAACTCAAGTTAAACTTGTGCACCAAACTCCCCCGTAACGTTATTTATAATATTACTTTTAAAGATGATAATTTTTTTAAAGAAACTTTTTGGAAGTCGTCCTTGTGTCAAAAAACTATGCAAAACCCATCCAAAATATTTTCTAAAAGTGTCCTCTAAAACAGTCTATCTATTGACATTTAGCCACATAAATAATTTATTATTAAAAAAACCAAATAAATAATTTAGGATTAAGAATTAGTATTTGTGTGCCGGATTGACACATTTAAGACAGGATAAAAAATACGAACGTTACACAATCAATAAATGTGTTAATGAACACAAACACAAAAACATAAAATATTTATTACACGGATGCATGGGTTAGGCTTTGTCCTCTAAATCCCAATTCTCCACGTGATCTATTTGACGATTACTTAAAAATGCCAATCGATTATCGACCACATGAATCTGGTGTCCATGCCATCATGATGAAGGATCACAAGGGTCTAATGACAGTATTAAGCTACGAGTTATCGAAAAATCAACAATGTGAGTTCAACAATTTGAGTAAACCTAGAAAATTACTTGTAAAGTGATTGATTAATGATGAATCATTGGAATAAGGGCACATGAGTATGTGGTAATCGCCAATATACGGAATAAATTTTTTTTTTAAAGCAAAATCCGATTTCAATAAAGAATTTGTATTTTATTAATAGATTACTAACTTATGAATGGAGCTTAACTAATCTTAAGTGATTAGTGAACTCATATTCATATATTATGTCTTTTGAAATTCGAATGTGTGAGATTCATAAATAAAATTTGGTAGTTTTGATATATAATACTATTAATAGTTGGGAAAGTTATCTCATAAATATGTAATCGACAACTTCATTACAAAAATTAATGATATCCCCAAGAAGTATTTAGTCAGGATCTTGGGTAAATGAGTCTGGACCCTATTAGATATAAGATACTGATTTTAAATCCTTATTTCTAATTTGTTCATAAATAAATCACATATCAAAGTATTAACGTAACTCATGGACAAAGATGGAATTAAAAAGGTTAAACAAAATTAATATATCGGACTCTAATTATAAGTATTCATAGAGGAAAGTCACATTACTTAATAATTTTTATGTCATGCCAATAGATAAAGTTTCTTATAAATGTATCTACATAATCTTAGAGCGCAATTTTAGTGTCTCATAATGACTTAAACCAAAGGTAATAATGATATTTATTTTATTAAATAATTTAATCAAAATAAATTTTTATTATTAAAATTTTAATTCTGTAGGTCCATTTGATCCCTTGCTAGCCTTGGACGTTTAACAATCACTCGGGATTATGTAGAAATTGCCTCGTACAGGCTTTTCATGTTAGGAATGGGCTCAAACTTATAGATATCTGGTGAATAAGTTTGACTTTTTAAAAATTAGTTATAATTTTATTGACTTTTCTGAAAAAATAAAAACTGAGATGAAAAATATAAGTTTAAATTATTTATCAAACGGACTTTGTTTGTAATATTAGGTTGACATGTTTACATACAACACTAACATATTTGTGTCGTGTATACTTTAGGTAATAACAGGGACATCAGCTACGCATAAAAATATTCACTTTAATTGCTACAATAAATACTCTGTAGGAAGTATTTATTTTAATTGCTTAAATAAATAAATAATAGTAATAAGCATGAAAAAAAATATTATGAAAAAAAATATTAATTTTAATTCTTAAAATAAATATCTAGCGTTCCAAATATATGTATCTTAATTGTTCCAGTGTCGTACTGTTATCAAAGGGAATTACACTTAGAAATTAGGAGCTAACATTCAAGAAATGGGGACTTCTACGATCAGGTTATTTGTTTTTACCCCATAGGGTCAAATTTTTTTAACCGTTCAATTGGTTTTGGACGGTTGAAATCGAAAAAAATACATCAAAAAATAATAAAACTTACTACATTTTTTTTAACAAAATTTTTCAAAACAATAATAATAATAATAATAATCATAATGAAAACCTCTGTTCCTTCCGGCTATCCTTCTTCTCACCAGCAACCCCTCTTCGCACCGGCAACTCTATCCGCTACCACCCGTTACCTTTCCTTTCCTCTGCCGACGCCACCCACGAACCCATCACCCACATCAAGACGTGAGCTCGCCGGCATCGCGACTGGGTTGGCCCCCCACCACCCCGCTTCAGGACTAGGTTCGGCCCCTCCCCCCCACTCTGGTCTGGGTCAGCTCCTCACGCAAGATCTGGTGCCCTCGTCAGCATTCCGCGTCATCACCGGCGACCCCGACTGATCCGAGACCGTTCCGTTTACGTTCCTCCGACTCCATTGTAGATACTGTTATACTTTTCAGAGAAAACAATATCGCATAAAGACAAATAAAGCACAATGAAGGAAAATACTTTTCTACAGTACTTGAATTTTATTAATTAATAGCCTTTATATAGGCAATACTCCAACGGATAAAAGCGATGAAAATAGCAACAAACAATTGACCACTAGACCACTAAACTTGACCACTAACCAATAAAGTTAAATAATAGATCATCACTTCTGCACTACTAACAGACTCCTAAAGACTAGGATTATTCATAACAAACCCTCCCTTAAACTGAAAATTTGCAAACATTTAGTTTAACTCCAGTGAGCCAACACTAAGCAGCTTTCTTAGCTTCTGAAACGCAGCCAACTTGAGAGACTTGGTAAAAATATCAGTAACTTGATCTTCACTTCTGCAATGGATGAAATCAATGACTCCTTCCTTCGTGAGATTCCTTAAGAAGTGAAACTTCACATCTATATGCTTGCTTTTTCCATGAAGAACATGATTTTTGGAGAGTTTTATTGCTGAGCTGCTGTCACAATAAATTGCAATTGCTCCCTCTTGCTTGAAATGTAGCTCTTCAAGAATTTTCTTCAGCCAAATCGCTTGACAAGCACAAGCTGTTGCAGTAACAAATTTAGCCTCAGTAGTTGACAAAGTGACGATTGGCTGCTTTTTTGATGATCATGAAACAGCCCCTGAACCCAACATGAAAACATATCCCGAAGTACTTTTCCGATCATCTAAATCTCCAGCATAATCACTATCAGTGAAACCAAACAAATCTGACTTTTCTCCTCTCTTGTAGAACAGCCCATAACTAGCAGTCCCTTGCAAGTATCGAAAGATTCTTTTTGCAGTTAAAAGATGAATCTCCTTTGGACGCTCCATGAACCTGCTTATAATACTTACAGCATGCATTATGTCAGGTCTTGTAGCTGTTAAATACATCAAACTCCCTACAATTTGCTTGTAAAGAGTGCTATCAATCTTCCTTCCTTCAGGATCTCGAACAAGCTTCAGACCAAACTCAGTTGGTGTGCTAGCGAAATTGCAATTCTTCATCTGAAACCTGTCTAATATTTCTTGCACATACTTCTTTTGAGAAATAAAAATTCCAGATGCAGATTGTACCACTTCAATGCCCAAAAAATAATGCATCTTTCCAAGATCAGACATATCAAATTCAATCATCATGGATTTCTTAAAACTTTCAAACATGGCACTATCATTTCCAGTGAAAATAAGATCGTCAACATATAAGCAAACATAGAGCAATTTTCCTCCATCTCCAGTTTTTGTAAAAAGTGTATGCTCATATGGACATTTCTTAAATCCCTCTTTACAAAAATAAGCATCTATACGACTATACCAAGCGCGTGGAGCTTGCTTTAGCCTGTATAATGCCTTTTTGAGTTTATAAATCTTATTTTCACTTTCAAGCTTCACATAACCAGGAGGTTGATCAATAAATACCTGTTCCTCCAAGTCTCTATGTAGGAAAGCTGACTTCACATCCAATTGAAAGATAGGCCACGAGTTTTGTGCTGCCATTGAGATCACCAATCTGATTGTATCATGTCTTGCAACTGGAGCAAAAACTTCTTTGTAATCAATGCCAAACTCTTGCTTGTAGCCTTTAGCAACTAAGCGTGCCTTGTATTTGTCAACTTCACCATTCTCCTTTAGCTTCGTCTTGTACACCCATTTAACACCAATGGTCTTCTGCCCTTTTGGAAGCTCTGTCAACTCTCAAGTATTGTTTCTTTCAATGACAGCAATTTCAGTATCCATAGCCTTTCTCCACTTTAGTTCTTTAACAGCTTCTTCAAAGACTACAGGATCACAATCTGAAAAAAGTGCAAAATGAGTAAATGGATCCTCAGATTGATCGATTCCTGTTACCTCATAATCCTCCATCCATGCAGGTCTTCTTAGAACTCGTCGAGGTCGTTGCTCATCCTCTGTTTCAGCAGCTGGAATGCTTTGATTGACTGCTGGATGCTGTTTACTTTCTATAGGTTGTGCATTCTCCAAAGGTTACTGCCTTTCATCTCCATTTTCTCCATCAAAATCAGCATGTACTTGTTGTTCTGTATTGTTTTTATCCCAAATCCAGAATCGCTCTTCATCAAAAATCACGTCACGACTAATGACAATTTTCTTGGTGATAGGATTGTACAATTTGTACGCTTTTGAATACTCACTAACACTAAGAAAAATGCATTTTTCTCCCTTGTCATCTAGCTTTGTCCTCTTCTGGTCTCGAATATGGGCATATGCAATACACCCAAAAATTCTGAAATGATTTACCGCCGGCCTCCGTCCGCTCCATGCTTCCTCTGGTGTCACGTTTTGAACAACGAGTGTGGGGCTTCTGTTTAAAATATGAATGCTCCAATTGACTGCTTCGGGCCAGAAAGTTTTTGGAATGCTGCTCCTCATCAAAAGGCTTCGCACCATATTCAAAATAGTGCGATTTTTTCTCTCACAAACTCCATTCTGTTGAGGGGTATAAGCTGCCGTAAGTTGCCTCTTGATTCCATAGGTCTCACAAAAATTTACAAATTCCTGTGAATTGTATTCTCCACCACGATCGCTGTGAAGAATCTTTATAAGCATCCCCGCTTCTTTTTCGACTAGCGCCTTGAAGTTTTTGAAAACTGAAAAGGCTTCAGACTTCTCCTGTAAAAAATAAACCCAAGTTTTCCGACTATAATCATCAATGAACGTTATAAAATAACGTTTACCACCATTCGATGTCGGATTAATGGGCCCACATATATCTGAATGAATGAGCTCCAACACCTTCTTCGCTCTCCATGATTTTCCTTTCGGAAAATTGTCTCGATGTTGTTTATCAACAACACATTCTTCACAAACTTGAGAAGGACTTTGTATTTGGGAAGACCCGTCACCATATTCTTCTGCTGCAGCGTCTTTAGACCACCAAAATTCAGATGTCCGTAGTGAAAATGCCACAACCATGCCTCATCCTTCACTCTTGTAGAGAAGCATGATTGAGTAGTGTTGTTGAGATACAAAGGGAACATCCGATTTGTTGTCATGTTGACTTGAGCTATTAAGCCCAATTTTCTATCTTGAATGCGACAAACTCTATCTTTAATAGAAATCTCATATCCCTTCTCTTGGAGTTGACCAACGCTAAGTAAGTTGGTTTTCAAGTCTGGAACAAAGAAAACGTTAGAAATAATCTGGGTAGAATTTTTTTTGATGTGAATCTTAACATTACCCTTGCCCATCACAGAAACTGAAGATTTGTCACCAAACATCACAGTGTTGGGGAATGATTCATCCAAATCTGAAAATACAGATTTATCGCCACACATATGATTGCTACAGCCGGTATCTAAATACTATAAGTCTTGATGATCTTCTTCTTTCACATGACAAGCCATCAAGAGAGAGACTTCTTCTTCTTTCTCTGTAAAATTTGATTTTGCACCACGATCTTTGTTGAGATTAGTCCTGCATTCAGACTTGTAATGGCCATATCTGTGACATCGAAAACATTCAACATTCTTCTTGTCACTACCTTTTCCTTTCGTATTAGAGTCAACAGCATAATTCTCGTCTGTTTTGTGATGTGTATTCTTGTCCTTCCATTTTCCTTTTCCACGGCCATGACCTTTGGGATTGGCTGCTGCCTTCAAAGCTTGTTCTTCTTTCTCCTGCTGGACAACTTTCTGCTCATGAACCAACAAAGAGCTTTGTAATTCATCAATTGAAAGTGCATCAAGATCTTTAGATTCCTCTACAAAACAGACAACAAAATTAAATTTCGGCGTCATCGATCGAAGAATTTTTTCGATAATTGCAACATCCTCCATCTTCTCGCCATGGATCCTCATCTTGTTGGCGATAGTCATTGTTCTTGAAAAATAATCAACAACAGATTCTCCTATCTTCATGCTTAAATTCTCGAATTCCTTCCGAAGTCCTTGAAGCTGCACCCGCTTTGCTTTAGCGTTCCCTTGGTGCTTCTTCTTCATGGAGTCCCAGATTTGCTTAGAGGTGTCTTTGCTAAGAATTGTCTCCAAGGTTGCTCGATCGATGGCTTGGAAAAGGTAGTTCTTGGCTTTAAGGTCCTTCAGCTTCAACGCCTCCAACTCTGCTCTCTGCGTATCCGACAACACAACTCCGGCTGTTGGCTCTGCTACTCCAGATTCAACAACATGCCAATACTCCTTGGACCTTAAGAAGTTCTCCATAAGCATACTCCAATGATCATAATGACCGTCAAAGCGAGGGATAGCTGGCTGTACAAAATTTTCAGAGGTCATGTCTCTTCACTGCTTCTGCTGCGCTGTTACTGCAAAAAAGAAACTAAGTGAAATAGAAAAATAAAAGCTATAGCTACCAACACTATATCACTCTCTCTGTTTTTACTCTTGACCTCACATGTTTTCACTCTCTCACCAAACCAAGCTTTGATACCACTGTTATACTTTTCAGAGAAAACAATATCGCATAAAGACAAATAAAGCACAATGAAGGAAAATACTTTTCTACAGTACTTGAATTTTATTAATTAATAGCCTTTATATAGGCAATACTCCAACGGATAAAAGCCATGAAAATAGCAACAAATAATTGACCACTAGACCACTAAACTTGACCACTAACCAATAAAGCTAAATAATAGACCATCACTTCTGCACTACTAACAGACTCCTAAAGACTAGGATTATTCATAACAAATACTCGGAGGCTGGGACGAGATTGCGACGGTGGCCCGGATGGATTCGCGATAGAGGTCGGTTCGCGACGAAGGTTGGGACGAGAATCATGACGGTTGCCGAGATGAAATCGCGACAGAGGCTTGGACGAGAATCTCGATTGTTGCCTGGACGAATTCGCGAACGAATCTGGACAAACGGAAAATCCCACCCTCTTAGCCGGATCTACGTGACCCACACACGATGGCCTGCATCTCACGGCGGCCGCCCCCTCCTTCCTCGCCTCCTTTCTGTCCCGACGACGGCAGCCATCTCATGGTGGAGAGAGACTTTTTTTTGTTAATAATGTTTCCAATCAGATGGGGTTGGATGTATAACAATTTTTGTGCGACATGATATCTATACAATTAAAATAATGTCGAACCGTCAAAAATCGTCCGAATTGATGTGGTAAAAAGACATGGCCTCGTTTTAGAATTGGCCTTAATTTTTTATTTCAAAAATAAAAAAATATTTTTTTTTTCTTTTTGAAATTCACACCACACTCTTTTTTTCTTTAATATAATTCTTTATTTTTAGAAACTCATTTTTAAAATGATCTTTTAAAAAAATTAAATATTACATTTAAAAAACATATTTATTCTATATTATATCACAATATTAATGTATATTGAGTGTATCATTTTACTATCAATCTATTCAATTTTTTTAAAATAATTTTATCAATCATAACACATACTCTGTCTTTCATTATTATATATTAAAAACAGTACTCAAGTATAAACAACTCAAACACATATTAAAGTTGAATATAATTTATACAAAAAAAGATATTCAAACATTTATCTATTTATTATAGTTGAATATAATATAAAGTAAACGTGTAATCCAAGCAAACCATGAAAATGTGTTTCAAACGGGAAATTGCAAGGAAAAGCATTTCAAAAAACAAAAAAAACAAAAAACAAAAACCAAAATTCAAAATTCAACACAAGCTGTACTTGTTCCCTTTTGGAGGAAGATGCAAATAATTAATTATTAAAAAAAATAAGCAAATGATATTTACAAACAAAATTAAAAAAAAAAAAAACAAACAAAAACAAATAAAAATAAAAATGGTCCCAAACCGAACAAGACACCACTGTCCGCAGTGCCGCACAACACAACTAATAGATGTTATACATGCACTTCCCAAAAAAAGAAAAAAAAAAAAAATATATATATATATATATATATATATATGATATATACGTTCAGTGCACCTAACTCAATTTTTTAGCTACCTCCGTCTCCAACGTCCCTCTCCAAAGTACACACAACTCCCAACAACCACCAAAAGCCCGCTCTCTCTTCTCTTCTCTTCTCTTCGCTTTGATCGCCTCCTTGACGGACTTTCCCACACTCCCTCCTATAAGTTTCCCTCACTCCAAACACCCCTTCATCTCTCTCTCTCTCTCTCTCTCTCTCTCTCCGATCATTTCTCCATGGCCATGGCTTCCCAATCCTCCACCTCCTCCACTCTTCTCCAAAGCTCCTTCCTCTCCTCCTTGAAACATTCGCCCAACCCCCGGCTCTCCGCCTCCGTCGCTTCTCCTCTCAATTCCCGCCGCCGATCCCCCTCCGTCCGGTGCTCCGTCGCCGCCGCGCCCTCGGCGGTGACCACCAAGGCGGCGAAGGAGTACGCCGTCAAGTCCGTCAAGGCGCGCCAGATCATTGACAGCAGAGGCAATCCGACGGTCGAGGTTGATCTGATCACCGACGCCCTCCACCGATCCGCGGTCCCCAGTGGGGCCTCCACGGGGATCTACGAAGCTTTGGAGCTGAGAGATGGGGACAAGAGCGTCTATGGAGGGAAAGGAGTGCTCTTCGCTGTCAAGAACATCAATGAGGTTCTTGGTCCCAAGCTTATCGGCGTCGATGTCAGGTTGGTTTTGGTTCTTCTTATTATTACTATCTTATTTTAATTTTTAATTTTTGTTTTAATTACTGTATTTATGTAAGTTCTAGACATGGTGTTATAACAATAAGGGACGATTACTTCGTAGCTCTCTCATTCGTCATAGGTTTGATTATTTGAATAATTGGATATTTATGGATCTCTGAAAATTGTTGACAGAGTGTGGATTGGTTCCTTTTCGTTCCACCTCATGAATGGGCGGAGTCATCCATGACCGAGTGGGGCAAAAGCTCGTGATGAACTTTTCTTATTTTTCAATTTAACCTTTAAAAAATAATTACATTTTCTTCATTTTGCCCCCAACTAATAATTGATATCTCTATATAAATTCCTTAAAAACTTATCCTTTAGTGAAGTCCGAAGTCCCACTAAAACCAATTGACCGGCTTGGACGTGAGGACACCACCGATTGTCTTTATTTCTTTTACTTTTTTTTTTTTTTTTTAAATTAGCGAAAGGCAAAATTGGATTAGGATCAATGCAAAACGCCAATACCGGTGCCCTGCAATGAAAATGTTGGTGTTGATAGAGAGAGATTTCGAGGTCTAAATTCTGGAAAAATGTCAACATTTCCTTGCAAACGCTGCCTGTTAACTGGACGTTAACATGGAAATATTGATAGTATTTCGTTCATATGAATCATATGATGGAGAACAAGATTAGGATACTAGGAATTTGAATGGATGTTAATCTATTTGGATAATGCTTTAATTTTAGAATTTAAGATTGTATTTATCTCTTAGGATTATTTAGAATTTAGTTAAATTTACCACATTGTTAGTTCATTTCTCTACAAATACTTTAGTGATTGAGATTCTAATTTAGAGTTGGAAGATTTTAAAACTCCAATTTTTTTTTTTTTTTATCCCGATTATGATTATTTTTTTAAGTTTCTCTCATGTCCTTATTTTATAAGAAAAACTATAATTGTGGCCCACCCAATAAGTGAAATATAACTATTTCCCAATTACATAAAAATTTATTATTTTGAGAAAAATTTTGGCTCTGGCACTGCAGAGTTATGCTGATGAATGGTCATTTGACTTATTGGCTTTATTTCTATTGAGTTCTTCCATCTCTAGAATCCTCTGTTTCTCTTCTTTGATTCTATTTCTCTCTGTGGAGATTCTACTTCTCTATCTTGGTTCTGCTATACTACTAGGATTTTTTTAATCTTTTATATTGATCCTACATCACTATGTTTGAAAGAATTTTTATCTTTTCTCTATGTTTATGTAGATAATTGATGTATATCAAGATTAGTATCCTTGGCTACGGGCTATGCAGTTTTACTAGCTTGGTTGGAATACATCATAAGTGAACCATATAATCGTTAGGCCGCTTATTCTCATTTGTACCACATTTTTTATCATCATTAACCTTCATGCTTATTTTACTTACGATCAGGATGTTTATGCATGCAGATGTATGCTTTTGTTTGTTGGCCATTTAATTCTGACATTTTTGCATTTTTTGTTTACCAGAAATCAAGCTGATGTGGATGCCATTATGCTTGAAATTGATGGCACACCAAATAAGTCAAAGCTGGGGGCTAATGCAATTCTCGGAGTATCTCTGAGCATTTGCAGAGCTGGTGCAGGAGCGAAGGGAATTCCCTTGTACAAGCACATTCAAGAACTGTCGGGGACAAAAGAGCTTGTCATGCCAGTTCCAGCATTTAACGTGATTAATGGAGGTAGCCATGCTGGAAATAATCTGGCCATGCAAGAATTCATGATATTGCCAGTAGGTGCAACCTCGTTTGCCGAGGCCCTTCGCATGGGCAGTGAAGGTTAGAAGACTAATTGCATTTATGAAAATTTGTTTATTCTTCTCATTGGCATATGTGTTCCCTCTATTACGAGCTTGCTTTGTTATAGACTACTAATATTTTTGTCTTGTTAAAACAGTATATCATACACTGAAGGACATTATCAAGGCAAAATATGGACAAGACGCTTGTAACGTCGGAGATGAAGGCGGGTTTGCTCCAAATGTTCAGGACAATAGGGAGGGACTTGTTTTGCTCATAGATGCAATTGAAAAAGCTGGTTACACGGGCAAGGTAGGCAGCATTGGTTTCTTTAGTGTTCTCTACTGCTATTTGGTTAACACTTTAGAATGTGCATCGACTCAAAGCAAATGAACTATGCAGATCAAAATAGGAATGGATGTTGCTGCTTCAGAGTTTTTCACTAAAGATGGGAGATATGATCTTAACTTTAAGAAACAACCAAATGATGGAGCTCATGTACGCTCGGCTCAGAGTCTGGGTGATCTCTACAAGGAGTTTGTTAAAGATTTCCCTATAGTGTCTATTGAAGATCCATTCGACCAAGATGATTGGGGCTCATGGGCTTCGCTACAGTCTTCTGTTGATATTCAGCTTGTTGGGGATGATTTGTTGGTTACTAACCCAAAGAGAATTGCTGAAGCAATTGATAAGAAGGCATGCAATGCTTTACTTTTAAAGGCAAGTATCTATACCCCCGAATCAAGTATTTTTATCATTTAATATGAATCTTATGATTTACGTACTTTTACTTCCATTTGCATTGCCGTTGTCATCTATTAATAGTGGTTTAGCTCATTTCATACGTTCTCAATTGCAGGTTAATCAGATTGGCTCCGTTACTGAATCTATTCAAGCAGCTCTTGACTCGAAAGCTGCAGGCTGGGGGGTTATGGTTAGCCATCGCAGTGGAGAAACTGAGGATAACTTTATCGCTGATCTTTCCGTTGGCTTGGCTAGTGGACAGGTTTATTGATTGTTTCTTCTTACTTAGTATTATCTTTTCCCAGTGTTAATCAATGTCAATGTAGTTAATCGTTGCATATTCTGTGTTCACAGATCAAGACAGGTGCTCCCTGCCGAAGTGAGCGGTTGGCGAAGTACAATCAGGTAAACCGAAATTCTCAATCATTCATATCATCCTCACCTCTCCCCTCCTGACTCTCTCTCCATATCTGTGGTTCATGGTTATAACTCGTGTCAAAAATGCAATGCCCATCATTTACTTGTTAGTTTTTGAATACATGGTCCCGACTCTCAAGTTCCTTGTCTGCTAGAATTTGTTTATCTCTTTAATAATTAACCCTCGTTCTTTCTCGGGGTTTCAACTTTTCATTACAGCTTCTGCGCATTGAAGAGGAACTCGGGAATGTGCGTTATGCCGGTGAAGCTTTCAGATCACCTTAAGAAGGTTCTCACATTAACGTTGTTTGTTTTGGAGAATGGTAAATCACGTCCAACAAATTATCTGACTAGTTAAAAACCTGTTTGGGGACAACGAGGGAGAGTTTTGTTGTGAGCAGAACAGTTTTAGGTGTCATTTAATGAATAGCATTCGATAAGTTGCGGACATAAGCGGCGTGTATTTGTTCCTCAACGTCAAATAAACTGTTGGCTATTAAAAGAGTCTTTTAGCTTTCAGTCTGTCTTCGAACTTCCCTGAAACTGATCGAATTCGAGTAAATCCAGTGTCGAGATCCAAAGCAGTAGTGAGTTTAGTTTTTCAATGTTGTAATGAAATGTCTTCTGTCAAATCTCAACAAGTTTTGCTTATTGATATCTTTTGCACCCTTTTGCTGTGTGATTGTCCATGCGACTCAGCCTTTTCAGTACAATAATAGCAATTCCAATTGCTCTTCCGAACGGGACATTAGTTGGCAACGCTAAACTTAGGCAATGTTTGGTTTCATTTCTGAACACTTTTTTTTTTTTTTTAATGTTTTTCAATAATGTTGCCTCTGGAAATGAAGTAATGTTGTTTCGCATTAAGTCAAAAAATAGAAACAAATACGAAAATTTTGTTAAGGAATGAAAAAATGAAATAAAAGTTATTTTTCTATTTCTGTTTCATTTTCCCGGGAACAAATATCCGAACACAATTAAACACAAGTTTCAAAAAAATTTTCAATACCATTTGCAAAACGTTCTCACTTCTGTTTTACATCCAACATGTCCAAAATAAAAACATTATCAAAATGTTCCAAACGGGCTCTAAACTTCCGACGTACTGTAATCTCTAATATGGTATTGAATATAAAGAAGATATTTTATTATGTATTGAATTCATCACGAGTCGAACCAATAAATTTGGTATCATGTTTCAGGGGAAGTTTTTTTTTTTTTCCCCTCGAATTGCAATAACTCGATATGAAAGAAAAACAATTAACAAGAACTACAACAAACTCCCCCAAAGAGAACAGAATAATGGCACTCAGTCTAGTGCCTGAAAAGAAAAGGATGGCTCTCGTACAAAGTGGTCAGCTGAACAAGCTTCCCTCTTTCAAGTATCATTCATTGGCACTTCGAACCAGCACGTGTCTGGTAAAGATTCTCCAAACGGCATCGAAGCTGAAACCAAGATCAACAAGAAGCACCGGTTTCTTAAGCCTAGAGCTAACTAAGCCTGGATGGTTGGGCCAACATATTTCCCCGGTCGCATATTAAGGTTATCTGGTGTTCCTATCTCGGCAAGCCATGCATATTCCTCTTCATTTCCATCCCTTATCTCCGCTCCATTTGCTGCGGTTCAAAAATTTACATTCAGATAAAAAAGAAGAGCATTAACTCCAGTGCCGGCTCAAGGGCAAGGCAACTTAGGCACTCGCTTAAGGCCCCTGAGCTATTTAAGCCCAATTTCTTTACAAAATGCATTTATATATATACATTAAACTTAGAAATTAAGGCCTATTTTCGTTTTTTGTCTAACCACTAATTCTATATACACACATTAAACTTACAAATTAAGGCTATTTGCGCTTTTTGTATGACCACTAATTTGAACAATATATACATACACTATTGACAAACTTATAAAAATAGGTTTGAAAATCATGCCATGTAGGTACATATAATGAATAAAATATAGACTTGAAAATAAATAAATTTCTCTGTATGTTTAGGTATAGAACTCTAAAATATCATACTTTCAAAGCCCCTAAATTTGTTGCAGAGCATTAACAAAATTTTCAAATATGTACTAAAAAATTTATTGAATAAGTTTGAATACAAAAATTTATTTTTAATACTTTACATCTTAAAAAACAGAAGGAATAAGATCTAACTAAATTTCATATAAGCTTTAATTCTCTCTTTTAATGTTTTAGATAATTTTTAAACATTTAATCTGATTAACTCTTTGGTAGATCCTTGAACGTATCTCAAAAGTTGCATTTTAGCCCGTCCCCAATAGCGTACTCCATCCGTTTTTACTAAAAGAATGGGCGCCTATGGTAGGTGATACCGCAACTTCTAAACTTTAAAAACTTGTACCTTACTGCCTAACATGTGCTTTCCTTTGAAAGTTTAGGGACCATTCCTAATTGAATTTAAGTTTTGGCGAGTAAAATAAGACTTTTGATATAGCTTAGGGGACGAAACGATGGATATTAAATGAGAATGCTGCGTTTACTTACAGAATGCAGCATAAGGGTAATCATGATAGTAAGTACATCTTCTGCCTGCATCTTCTCTGTAAGGAGGTGTGAGAATGTCGAGAACAGCACAAGGGGTGGCTGCTGTGAAACAATGCAGATTGCCCCCACTCTTCGGGTACAAAACCGATGTGTCACAAGGTGCAGTTAAAACTTCATCAGCTACCAGTTTTGCCAATCTGACTACAGAAAGAAAAACAATATTGTAATGATGCTTTTTCCTCTTAAGCTACCTCATGAAATGTCAAAACTCAAATAACTTCATCAAATCTTGCTCATAAAACCTGGCTTCTTGTCTTATAGTAAAATAGGTATCGCATACGTCGTTGTTATAGCGAAGTTTTAACTAATTTTGAGCCAGTTACCTAGACAGTCACTACCAATAGCATACTTATCAGCCTATATTCGAATTTTATCATCAGGTTTGACAACAGTTTCACTTAAAACACTAACCCAATACCTGAAAGTAATAGGTGGTTTTTGTCTCGTAATGAACTGCTCGGAGGGATTATTGTTCTACCAGCTAGGGCTACATGATAAAATAGATTCTTCAAGTCTACTACTTTCGTTGAAGAACATTAAGGACGATAGCAGAATTTCATTTCATATATCAGGTTTTTGTATAAAAAGGAAATTCAAATTCTGAATAACTATCCCCGAGCAGTGTAATCCCCAAATAAGGAATTGCATACCAAAGCTTGATAGTTAGTCCTCAGCTCCTAGTTTAGGAGGTAACAGGTAGCATTGATGTTAGCTAGCATAGAGTTAATGTTAAATTATGTTGGGAGAAACGGTAAACTAAATGGTATCCAAGTAGGGTTATGTGTTCAAACCTTGTGATTGCACTCTCTAAAATTGTCATGTTGGGTCTTTAATATGTTCCATGCTTACAATTAAATATTCATATGTAGGGCTTGTTCAAGTAATACTTGCCAACATGATTGCCCAGCTCAAACTCACACTGAGAGATAGTGTTAGGTCGGTCCACCTCCTAACAAATTCGAATACTAACACACTTCTTGCAAACACTTTCCATTATCAAACGAGCTTTACAAGTTTGAATTTCACATTCAAAGCGTCTTTGCAAGATAACTGATGATCAGAGAGTCATAAACACAATCAAGCAAAAGAATTGCCTTTCATTTGTAAAAAGTCCAGCAAAAAACCAACTGTTATTCCTCAACCTGAAATGACATAAAAAGAGCAGACCTGGATAGTAAACTGGTCCCTTGCTTTCCCAGATGAGGGCGGGCTCAACCCAATCATAAGCTTTTACATGCAAAGAGCCATAGAGAATTTTGCTAAAAACAGTCATCCCGGGATGGTCATGGAGTGGTATGACTGACGAAGTAGGGAAACAGAATATACACATCTGCATGAAAATCCATCACTTGATCCTAAAATTTGAAATTGTTTACCAACATCTTTTAAGACAAACAACTAAATTACTTGAAATCATATTTCCCATGAAAGTGTTGCTCAACGGGTAACAATAGACGGTAGAGAGAACTACACTATATATACAAAGAAGAAGCAAAAGATACGTTTAATAAATTGAAAGCGTTTCTCACAAACGTGCACAAAGAAGCAGCTTCAAAAAATAATCGAATATAAGGATACGCTTAAAGAACTAAATCTGAGTAGGCAAATATGACGTTGTTAAAACACAATGATCAAACAGAACCATTGTTTCTAACCACCACATTTTCAGGTTTCGATGTTTACCATGCTATAACTCAGTAAGAAATTTACTATTTAAAACACCCGAGAGATGTTAGAACTTACTGTGAAACTTTCAGATTCGAATATATGCAGGTACGTTATTGGTTGAGCCCACCGAGCAACCCTGTTTAGCTGGTCGAGACCGAAAATACCATGGCCTCTGTCTTCGTCTGGATCTTCCTCTTTAAGGCCAACATCAGCAGGACCGACCATGTCTGTAAATAATATAAATACAAATTAGACACAGACAAAGTCAGTGCACTCGGCATGCTACTAGTTATGATGTTAAATTTAACACATGGTAGTGAAGAGCAAAGCATTTAGATGTTGATTGAATTATCTAGAAACACTCAACAACTGCCGATATTAAAAAAGCCCAATTTAAAAGTTTTCCTTATAATAGACAAGACTAGACTAGTTTGCAAATTATAGTAGAGAATTATTCAACTTGTAAAAAAAACAAAAAAAAATGCTGATGTTGAAATTTTTTATTCTTTTTTCTTCACGGTATAGGGCCTATGGCTCCAATTCATTAAACAGAAATGAAAACACTCCAAGATTTACCAAACCCCTTCCCTCCAACCCGCTGATCCAACTACAACAGGATCAATGTATTAACTATTATTGAAAAAAAATATATACAAATTAACAAATAAGAAACCAAATAACAAATTGGACAAAAGCCTATACTTATAGTTGATAACAATACTAAATTCAACATTAAGAATAACATGGCATTGAAAATGCTTTTCTTACCAAATGCAAAAATTTGGCATTGCCTTAAAAATGTGGCAGTGAATTGAAGATACTCTAATCATGCTTCAAGTACAATAACATCTCTCAATTCTTCAACCCATCATCAAAAAACACAAAACCCAGATGAAATCTAATAAAAAAAAAAAAAAAAAGAAGCTATGAAAAGAGAAGAACCCAATTCCAAATTCTGAATTCTGGAAAAAGGGTATTCAGAGAAAAAAGTTGTAACAATACCCAGAAGAGAGGAGAGCTTGTGGACAGCATGAGAGGGCGGAGGAGAAGAAGAAGAAGAGAGAGTGAAGGTGTTCTTGCAGAGGTCGTAAAGCTCCTGGATTTTGGGTGGAGAAGAAGAGCTCTTCTTCTTCATTCTTATGCTCGACTGCTTCCCAAAAGCTCTGCAATTTGCTCTCTTTTGTACGAATACGAGTACCTTATCGGTTGCTTTTTGGAATTTTGCAAACATATTTGGTGTTGAATTGATTGAGAAGTTAGTGGAGAGAAAGGAAGAGGTTTTTGGAGTTTGTTTGTGGATTGTGAGACACAACATAATGCATACGAGGTGGGGTTTTTTTTTTTTTTTTTTAATCAGTTAGTTCTGTGATGTCAGATTTCGGCTTCGGAAAGTTTTGGAAGATATTAAAATAAGGAAGACCTTGTCGTAAAATATCTGCACATATTTTAATTGTAATATCTGTTCTTCTTAAGCATTGAAATTAGTCTAATTGGTGAGAAAGAGGGCAAGAGTTATCCGATAAATCTAAAATTCGATCTTTAATTAGTGTAAAAAAATATGTAAATTAGATTAATTTAATGGGCGTGTTGAAAGCTTAACAATAAAAAAATAATAATCCGTCCCTCTTAATTTTAAAATTTTTGCAAGTTTCTCTTTTTGTTAAGTTATTAACCAAAAATAACATGATGCATTTATTTACAATAGGAGTTAGGATGTTGAATGTACAATTATTAAGATGCCTTTAGAATTAAATTAAGAATTTGTCCCCATAACAAATATTAGTGGCAAAAAAATTCTACCATATTCATCGAAAATAACTCTTCTGATTAGATTTAAAAACTTGCATAATAATATACCTTATTTAAGTATTTTTATTATTTATTAGACAACTTTAAAGTTATTTTAACTTTAAAAACTATTTTAAAATGGATTATTTACATATTTGTACCACGTATTTTACTTTCACTCATAAAATATACCTTACAGTTTGAACTTTACATTTATATACTATTAGATTCCACTTAATATATAAATTTATACAAATTTTCGATCAGCACTTAATTTTGACATTTCAATGCCCAAATTATCGTTAAAAAGAAATATTACAATAATGTATTATTTACATTTTAATATCATGAATTTTGTTTTTATTTATTCTTTAAATCATAATTAGTAATAAGAGAGAAGATAAAAACACAAGAATATTTAATATGGATGTATTTGTGTTCACGGACTAAAAACATATAATTCATTAGTCATGCATTTTCTTTTTATTTAAAAAGTATACATTGTATTTTAAAATTTTATCTTTATACATTATTTGATTATAGAAAGTACATAAATGAACATATTCTCTTGATCAATGCTTGATTTTTACATTTAAAATATCCAAAATACCCTTAAATTTAAAACTAAAAATAATAAAAGAAACTATAATTGCCAAGCGAGACATGAGAAATTTAACTCTCTTTGCATAGTTTTGTATTAAATGTCAATGGGATTTTAATCGAGTAAATAATTTGTCTTAAGATTAGCAAGCAAATATTCGTAGGTTTGACCATGCTAGGTATATTATATAATATAACATTTCATTTCTATCATTAATATATTGTATTATGTAATCGTTTCTATAATTAGGGTATCATATTTCATATTATAATTAATCGTAGTTTAAAAAAAAATCATTTTTTATTTTAAAAATCAATTTATTATATTTTATAAATATTTATGTATATTACTTAGTATATAATTAATATACTAAGATATTAAATATTTATATATGAATATTGGTTATTAGTTTACTCAATTCAGAAGTTCCTTAATAAATCTGTTGGTTTGAAATTTTGAGTTGGGTAAATATCATAAATGATGAATTGATGTTTTACCTATGTTACTCTATATTTGTTAAGACTGTCGTTTCTAATAATAATAATTATTATTATAATAATAATGAATCAAAAATTTTAACTTTCAATTGAAATGATCCTTTTCCTTTCAATTGGTATTTTTGTTTATCATTGTTTATTTTCTTTCAAAAATTAAAATTTAGGGAAGTGCTTTATAAACACATACACACACATATTATATATATATATATATATATATATTTAAAAAAAGAAGACATTTTGTTTAGGCCCTTCATGTATACAATAATTAGTTATTTCGGTTTTCTACCGGTAGCTTTGATTATAACCTCAGTCTTATTTGTCGGTCTGAACAAGATACAACTCTATTTATTTGAAGTTAATTAAATGAATAATTCATTAAAAAAAGAAAAATTCTTCTGTGGTAGTTCATATATTCTATAGTTTCTTGGTGTGGCCATCCCGTGTCCCACATGTCAATTAGAATTTCTATATTAATTTGTAGTTTAAATTCAAGGATATTTTGATACTTTAAATGTAAAAATTATGCATTGATCGAGTGAATGTATAAATTTATGTACTAACTGTAATCAAATAATGTAAAGATATAAAACTTTCAAATACGTTATATATTTTTTAAATAAAAACAAAATGTATGGTATAAAAATATAAACAACACATAATTGTAGTCTTTCTTTTTAAGAGTAATTTGGACATTTAAAGATCAAAATAAGTGTTGACCGAGAAAGGATGCAAAATTGTATATTAAATGTGATGATATATAAATATAAAAATTCAAAATACATGATATACTTTATAAATAAAAGTAAAATATAAGGTAGAAAAAAGTAAACAACCCTTTTTAAAACTCAAAAATTAAAATTTTTGATTCTTTTGTTCTAGTAATTAAAATAAATAGAAAAAATTAGGTGAAGAGTTATCTTTGAGTATCTTTTACAATTTTGCTTACTCTAGTATTAAATTGATAATTTTAGTATGTGTTTAATGATAAAGTTTGGATTGTAGTATTTTAATTTGGATTGAATTGTGCTTTATAAGGAGTTTGAATTACTGAAATTAAAAAGTGAAAAAATTAAAATGTGTTCGAAAAAAAAAAAATATAGAGTTTGTTTCGTTTGTCTTAAAATTTTATATCTAATTTGAATTGTGTATGTAAAATTATGAATTTTAAAATTTGAGTTACAAAATATATGAATAATAAAACTGAGGTTGATTTTTTCAGAAAGAGATAAAAATTGAATTATAAATTGTGATAAAAATTAGAGCATCAAATAAGGGCTTAGCTTGCATTTGGATTGCTAGTTCAAGTTGAAAATTTTGAGTTATAATTGATTAATCTTTAAAAATTAATTATAATTTTTATAAATTAAAAAAAAAAAGATTAAAATCTGACTGAAAAAATACAACCTCCATTTTGCGCTAGGTTTGCTTTGTCTAGGATCGTCCAATCGAGGAGACCTCTGTTAGGCCCATTCCACGTCGTGACAAAAATTCAAAAAGAAAAAAGAAAAAGATAAAGACGAAAGAATTAGAAAATTATTTAAAAGAAAAAGAAAAAAAAAAGGAAATAGAAATTGAAACGCTCTCCCATGGAGTTGGCGGGAAAATCGTGTCCTCAGTGTGAGAACTGAAAAGCCTTCGTCGCCATCATCATCTCTTTGCTTCTTCTTCGTCTTCTTCTTTTCGTGTCCTCTGAGAAGTTTGTGGGACTGTGAAAATGGAAGGCAGCGAAAGCGAAGCCGTCTTCGAATCCCTGAATCTCAACCCTCATCTTTTCATCAACGAAGTTCTCAACACCGTCGACGATTTGGTCGATGATGCCTTCGATTACTACCTCCAGTATATCTATATAACTATATCTACATAGTTTACATTCACCAAATGATTTTTTTTTGTTTTTTCTATTTTTTTTTTGAGTTTTTCTTTTTACTGTAGACAAGCTTCGTCCGCTCTGCGAATCGAGGGCACTGCTAGATCTCTAGATCTGACCAAGGTATTTTCACTGTTTTTCATTTTTTTCCTTTTTTTTTTTTTTGTTTTTGTTTTTGAAATCTTTGATTTTCAGTATGTTTTTCCTCGTCTCGCCATTTGGGCGTGTTTGTGTTCTGTGCCGCTAATTTCTACATTTGACGTGTTTCTGGTGATGTTTTTGTTGGAATTTCAGCATTGATTTAGTTAGAATAATCGATTTTGTGACTTGCTTTGTTCAAATTGAGTGCCAAATGGAGAGGTAGTTTGGTAATTTTGGGCTAATTTTTTCAAAATTAGGGTTCGGCGATGGCGTTCCGGTTTTGAACTCAGTTCTGAGGATTATTGGGATTTTTGTGGGGTATTAAAGAAAAAAGAGAGAAAGAAAAAGATGTAACAACAAGGCCACTCTTGTCAGTGTGATGGAATATTTTGTTGCAAAATCCTTACAGGGTGTTTGCATTTATGTAGTTAAGTATATCTCTTTGTAGGGTGTAACTCTAATCAAGAAAACTATTCAATCGGCGTTGGATAAGCGGCTGGTTATGTGGGAGGAGTACTGTCTTAATCACTGTTTTGAAGTTCCTGAGGGGTTTTCTTTGTCCAAAGGGGTAATGTTCTTCGCTACTGATTCATTCCTTTGTGTTCATCGGTATTTAGCAAGTGCATTGCATTTTCTGCACTTTGATGTTTTGTATAATAGCACGTCCTTCTGAATGTCATGTTGATTTGACTTGCCGGATATGTGTGTTAGTTTCATGCTTGCTCTTGGATGTAAAAATAAAAAGTGACATGGTCATTGGGTATAAACCGCTAAGAAGTGGAGGCGATTTTCACTTCACCGTCATTGTGATTTGTGATCGTTGAAGCATGGCTACTTTTATTAACCTCTCTCTCTCTCTAAGCATCCTGGTATCAGGATCCCTTTTTCATTTTTTTTTTATTTTTCTAAAAATTTGTTATATCCTAGTTGTGTAGAATTTTGAGCTGCGGTTTGTCAAGAATTTTCTTTTTCTCCATTTACGTTTGACTAAGTCAATGGAGAAATTGAATAAGGCAGCCTTGGTGACTGTTCTTAGCTCTTAAAATTGAAAGTTTTGTTTGGAAAAAAAAAAGACTCATAAATGAGGAGAAGTCTGTGCAACAATTCTGTTTGGGAACCCATTAGGTAGAACTCACCCTTACGAAACCGGCTTGCCAGGAGAAGGGACCAAGGCCTTATGAACCCACAATTTTTATAATCTTTCCATGTGGGACATTTAGTATCTAACAAATTCCCACATTATGGTTTGCGAATAGCCTAGTTTGGTAATCAATTTCATAGAACTGTTGTATGCTAATGTGGTATCAGTTAGCTTGGGTGCTTATTCTGAAAATACTAAAGATCAGCAATGTCACAATATTTCTAGCATTCTCTGTTTCATCCTACTTCCTCTCACCTTCCCCTGTTTCACCTACGGCTGTAAAATGAAGAATATGTGTGTGCCGTGTGTTTAAATAACTTTGACATTACGTGTTGTTTTCAAAATTTCATGGAAAAGATTGGGAGATGTCACGTATCTTGGACTCTGATTGAAGTAAAAGAGAGTTTGAAGATGTCCCTCTTGCATTCTTTCTTTGTGCATGGAGCAGGACTCGGTTCCTCAGTTTCTCACTACTTTGTTGAGTCCTATAACACTTGCTCCCCTTGTTGCTTGTTTCTGGAAAAAGAAGAAAGAAAAAGTCTGTGTGCACATCTAATTGTGTGGAAACTCAAAAATGGTGTGGAATTAGTTAGCATTGTTACTCTTAAAATGCACACGAGAGGGTTCCTGGTCTTCTTCTTCTTCTTCTTCTTCTTCTTTTTAATATTAATTTAGTTTTAATTTTTTAATAAAATCCGTTTTCTTTTTTGATAATTGTTAATAAATTACGTTAACAAACACAAAAAGCACTCGATGCAAATGCATGCTTTTTGCAAATACTGTTTGTAGTTTGTTCAATTGTAATCATGGTTATAATGTTGATCTATTGTTAGAAATGATTAGAACTGATAACATAAAATGTCTGAACGACGCTGGTTTACATGAAACTTAACACAAATATTAGATTTCTCCACGCTTGAGGTGCATTGTAGATCACTATTTTCTAAGATATGCCTGGTTTTTGATTTTGATGCTTTGTATTTTCCTCTATTATTTTAAAAAAGTTGAACTTGCTTTAAACATGTCCTTCCAGGATGAACCACCCCACAACAATTCAGTATGTCAAGATGCACTCTGTGACCCAGATCTGGATGCTCAGCTGGATTCCCTAAGGAACAAACTTACCATGGTAATCATAATTCTGCTAGTGGTGAACAGTTATAGTTGGCACGCAATTGTGTCTTTTCTCTCATTTCGTTTTTAATCTCATGTTTTGTAATGGAATTGTGATAGGTTGGCAAGGAATCTACAGTGCTGAACCGAGAGCTCCGAGCATTGGAGCCGCAGTCTGTTGCTAATGGCAATTTTGCTGGTCTTATCAATGAGGCATTCCAATCATATGAAGAGAACTCTTTTGATACTATGTTTCAGGGTAATCAGATTAACCTTCCGAATCCATTTTTGTCGACTTTAGATTCTTTGACATTAATTTTCTATGCTAGACACGTTCAATATCAACGATCTAGATTGAAGTCATATCTGGATACCACAATTTACCAGATTAGATGACCCATCTTGTTAAAATTTTTTTTTTAATTTTTAAAATTTATTAAAATTTTTTTTTCTGACAGCTAACTATGATCAAAATCCTTTCTGGCAAAAAAAAGGGGGGGGGGGGGGAACTTTCTGACAGTTTACTATATTCAAAATCCCTTAGGGTAAATATGTGTGTATATATATATATATGTCATTCTCCTCTTGAGTGGCAGAAAGAAAATGGGTTCTGTGGTTTCTTATTTTCTTGGTTACCTGTAAACAATGTCTGAAAAACCCTAAGCCTTATTCATTACCGGTTTTAACCGTTCTTAAAGTAATCTCACATGCATTTTTCCTTTTAGGATGTCCACCTTTAGTCTTCTACCAAAAAAAATTTCCAAATTTATGTTTTCACAAAATACTGGCCTTCAAAACATGTTGAAAATTAACCGACACGGTGTTATTTCTTCAGATTACTGGTGCTGGTGGGACTTGGGAGTTCATGTTCGTTTTTTTCCTTCACATTTACTATAGGTTTAAATTTGTTTTGTTCTGTTTTGTTTTAACACCAAATAGTTGTTCTGCAGTGACGAACTTGTTTATAGCATATTTTCTACGTGCTCTGCCTTATTATTGAATTTAGCATTTAGGCTTGTTTTTGTACGTGTTATTTACTCCACTCTTGGCTGATAATATTTTACTTAAGTAAAGTACAAAAATGAAAATAAACGATTCCTTCCTACAGAGATGGCAAAAACAGCATCTGAATTGAGAATAAAAATGGGAAAGCTGAAGACAAAAACAATGGAAGAAACTGAACAAAGAAG
This sequence comes from Ficus hispida, assembly GCA_025413025.1. Lineage (NCBI taxonomy): Eukaryota > Viridiplantae > Streptophyta > Magnoliopsida > Rosales > Moraceae > Ficus > Ficus hispida. The sequence continues at coordinate 12,252,669 of CM046366.1, read as the reverse complement.
AACAGAAAGGCTTCATACGCTCAGTAGAGATTCATCCCGATTTGAATACAGTACTGGTAACGGTAAATTATATGTTTATATTTATTCAACTCGGCCTTCAAGTTCTCAACTTGATGTTTTATTCTATCCCTTTTTAGTCAAATAAGAGGAAAAGAGCTTCGCCTTCAAGTTTATTCTGTTCGTCCGATTTTTCTTGCTTCTGTTGTGAGATGCAATTTCCTTTATTGCAGGCCTTGCGAATGCGAAGCTGGAAGACCTTCAAGGATTTTTGGCAAAGATGAAAAACACGTGATTAGACATTTCATTCTACAGCAGCTATGCTTTATGCGGCCAACTGTTTATTTTTATTTTTATTTTTATTTTTCTTTCTTTCTTTTTTTGTTGTAAAATTTCTTGACTTGCTAGTTTTTAGTTTGTAAGTCCTCTTGTGACCTTTTTTCTTAGTAAATAAGAAAGTACTTGTGCGCTGTTTTTTTTTTTTTTTTAAATGAATCGTCGCTCTGAGCTCATGTAACATGTTTCCCTTTTTGTTTGTTTGTTTGTAATTTTTTCTCTTTAATAGCAAAAGAGAGTTATAGGGGTTAGAGGATGCTATACCTAGAAAATCCCATGAAAAGAAGTGCCGACTTGAATACTAGACCTTTAGTCGATAGAGCAAACTTCTTTACCATCCTATTTGATTGCTCAGTGGTGAGCCCATGTTTCCTTAGAGCAACAAGATTAGGTGTTAGTTTTTTTTTTTTTTTTTTTTTTTAATTGAAAGTGTGGTGTACTCAGAGGATGAGGTTTATCATCCTGTGGTCTAATTCACTTGACTAACATAGTCGGACTGATTTGAAAGCCTTGAAAACCAATCAAATCTTATCACATCAAGTGGAATCCTTGATAGTAAAGTATAAAATATGTTCCCACGGCATTAATAGGTTACACACAGAATGGTCAACGTGGTAAAGTCACTGTGCATATTTCTGACTATAAGCTGTTAAATTACAGACTTTTAAGAGATTGAATTTTTATTTTAAATGTTAACTTATTACTCTTAATAGAAAAATTTTACTAGGTGTTTATCGAACCATTTAAATCATTGTGGCTCTCGCAAGAGGACCAAATGAATCTATATAATCAAAACTCTAATAATTAACATTTAATTTTAGCCAACTTTCCATCAATTTAAACGTGATTATTATTCAATTTATTATCACCTTAGGAAATAAAGAGTGATAATATTTCATCTGAATAAAAAACAACTTAACAATAAGAAAAATATTATTACATATATCAGTAGCACAGGTCTTAAAAAAGAATTAGTCGAAAACCAACATTCTTTTCACATGTAATTGATTCTTACTAATATTTCCGGATGACTCAGCGTACACTAAAATATAATAAATGTTGATGACTACATTTATTTTTTCTTAGTCCTCCCATGAAAATGGGTATACCTGCAAGTTTATGACATTTGAAAAATTATGGCATGTGGAGTTTGTTTGAATCATAGTGTTGGAAAAAACGGATCCGATATCGGAGTTACGGCGTAGTGGAAGTTTTAAAATTTTTATGCCGTTTCGAAAAGAATCTCATGATGCATATAACAATAAATTAAATTCATGATCAAGCGTACCTTATTTCTCGGATTCCGGAATCACTAGAGCGTTTGACCAACGTGTCTTCTCTACTATTCTCGAGTTCCACGTCTCAGAGTGTGTGTGGGCACACGTTCTATGAATCCAAGCGACCGGTAATGCTTTCCGAAATCTAGATTCCTCCTTCTCAATTCCGATGTTCCTCGTTGAGAATTTGATCCAACTTCTTTCTTCAAAACTACAAAACAGGAACCGGTTAACCTCTTATGAAAATTATCACTCGGTTTAACCTTCCTCACAGTTTTGATTCAATGGAATTTTCTCTCTTTTTCTTTCTCACAAGATAACCGAATTTTATGAAGTAGAAGAAACCCAAATTATTTTTCTCTTCTCTCCCAAAAACGTATTTCACAAAGAAAAATACTCAATCTTAGTTTCTCAAGAATTCCTAGCCTTTTTATAGAAATCTAATCCTTTTCAAAATTTAATTCCTACTTGAAAAATAATTAATAATTATTTTTCTGGATAAATTTTGAACCAAAAGATCATATAACTTTAGGACTAGATTCATTGAACCTAGAAACGTTTTTCCAAGGAGAAAATCTCCTCCAAAAATTCGGCCACTATAGGATAAATCTAGATTGGTGGTTCAAATTTTAAATCAAGAATCTAGACTAGTGAAAAGATCCTAGTCCTATCTAGATTCAAATTTCTTTTAAACCCGTTTGAATTTAAATAAGATTCACTCATTTGAATTAATATTTTCCACAAACATCAACCATATTAATTAATTTAAATTAATGGAATATTTGAATTTTTTCTTCCTCTCAAAATCCGTGCACAACATTTAAAGAAAACAAAATTCATCAAATAATCTCCATTATTTAAATCAATTAATAATTTAATGTTAGGAATATATTTGAACAATTTTGAAACAAAATTTTCTTCCCTCCACCTATCTAAAAAACCGTGCACCATATTTAGATTAGGAGAGAAAAACTTTGTTTTCCAAAATTAAATAATTCAAACACAATCTTATTTTTAAAATTCAAATTAACCAATCACATGGTAACAAATCATGTTATTTGTCTACACAAATCCTACATGTCCAATCCTTTTCCGAATTGCATGTTAGAGAGTACATGTCTTAATAGACATTACAAAATTCCATTTAAATTTACGGATCTTATTAGGAACAAATCCCGAGACGCTATATAGAACTATATGAGCTAGTAGAGGGACCCGATGGAAATATGTAAAGAGGCTCCTATAATTGTGAAAAAATTAATCCCAGATTAATTATTCATCAATTATCAACTTCAAAACTATTCCACTAAAAGTTTGAAGCTGAACTCCTGTTTACATACCGTATTACGAAAGCTCTCTCACGCAGTGCTTCTTCCATGATTTATTCATCACTTGCTTAATCCCCATATGTTATCCATGATTGAATTAAGGACTTTTTCCGTTTTACCTTTTCAATCACTTTAACTTCCATTATTCTCCATTGAAAGAATCACCAATTATAAAACCATACAATTGGTAAACCATCAGAGAACACAAAGTAAACCGATGGTCAAGATCTTGTTATACTATCTTTCAATCCCCGAATAATGCCTTTAAGTAGATAACATGTACTATCGTTAAGATAGCTATGGATTCCATATCTGTGAATCTTGATTTCTCTATCCATAAGTCATGCACCCAAAACACAAGTATATTGGCCATAAATTAACAATGTCTCACCTGTAGTGCATTAAAGTACATAAGTCATGGATACGAACTCAAGAAATCATTTCAGGATTAAGATTAATACAGGATGATAATCAAAGCGTCATTGATTCTTATAAACGGAATTATTAAACCGAATCAATTAACACTTTAGGTCCAGTCCAATGTCATACCTCAATACTGGTATACATTAAAGTTTCCACTCGGAACCAATCCGATGGTCAAGACAAACCATCCCTCCAAGGAAGTAGACAACATGTACAATCTTATCATGAATAAGATCCCCAAATCTCATTCCATCGATTGCGGACTATTTATTTTGACTGTTATCAAATTACCATGTCTTCTATGTATACCCCATACACATATAGTAATCTGATATATTACCAGCAGTCAAGGAGTATTTTATATTTGCTCAAATATACAATTAACAAATGAAAGTAAATATGACACTATTTATTAAACATGAATAACCTCCTCTTATTAATATCAAAATGTCATATTTACAGAAAATCCCTAACATAGATTTTCTATCCTTAGGGCACATTTAGATCCCAACACATAGATAGTCTTACGAAGCTTACACACAATCGTCAGAATCAACAAAACCTAATAGTTGCACCCTGTAACGTCTTCAAAAGGATGTTCTTGCAAGAAGGTATTTTCAAAATCGAGTTGGCATAGAGACCACCGGCGTCGACTAACGGCGGTACTGAGAACAAAGGCACACTGTAGTGGGCTTGATCACAGGACTGAAAGTACTCTTGATACGTTTCTTATTGTCTTCAAAAACTTATTAGTCATATATAGTTGGAGTTCCTTCTTCCTGCGACAAAATTCTGCCGTCTACGCAATCTAGGGCATAAACTTCTGTAAGGAAGATAAAATATAAAGACAAACTCACAAAGAAAGGATACTGGCTTTTACTGGATCGAATTCCCTCTGCGAGCTGCCAGATCTAATGCACCATTCTTTGGCCTCTTATGAACAGCTTCGATGTACCAGATCGTCTAGAGTTTAACAAATCTTCGGTATTGTATACAATGTGATCTCATTAATATTCCATAATTAACTTGGTAATTTTTTCTTTTTCTTCTGAGTCATATGCTGTTTTATTTCCCTCCAAAACAATCAAAGGAGTGTTACTCTAATTTATTTTGATCAAAGAGGTCTCAATTGTACTCTAATTAGTTTTGATTAAAGATGTATTATTGTTAGATCACTAAAAGTACGCTTTTCCTCTATTACCGAGCACAAGCAAAAAAGGATATTTTGCTTTAGTTAGGTTTTGCCTTCATTTCTCTTATTTCTTTATCTTGCCAATAACTACCTACACGTACTCCTAATATGATATTATAGCTAGCTGGTTGTTTACTTTGATCCACCCCCAAAAGTTTTGCATTTGGGTTTTATCTCAAACGGCATTATACCATTGTGGAATAACGGTGTTCTTACTTATGAACATTCGTTTGTAACCTCTAGCTCCAACAAATTCACCAACCCACAAAACCCGATCTTCGCCTAATCAAATCCATATGCGCAACATCCACTTTGGTTTCAATCAGGTCGACATAATCCAGGTTGTGATTTTCTAATGAGAGCTCTAAGGGAGTGATCAACCATTTTGTGCTAGTGTACGTAGCTTAGGCAGATTTGGCTCAAAAAGATTGTGATTGTCACATGCGTAGCTCAAGTCAAGAATAAAAGATAATAAGGAAAGTTGACTTTGTCACATGATTACTTTGTCGCAAGGGAATGTAATAAGGAAAGGTATTGGAAAGTAAAAGTAATGATAATGAAAAAAGAATAGAAAGATATCATTGATTTTATGTTTATTTGTAGCGTAGGTTTATTTACTTCTTAGAAAGGGGAGTAGAAAAATAATCCAATCCCCCTAGTGTAGGTTTATCATTGATATTATCTTTAGCCCAAAGAAAAAAAAAAAAAAACCCTAGGTAAGTATTAAAATGTATTAATTTATTAGGATTTGTAGTGACTTCTCAATTGGAAGTTTTATTTATTTTTTCTTCGTTTTTTTTTATTGTTTTAATTGGGTTGTTTTTCTAGTTTTTGTTTTAGAATTTCAATAATGTCTTCTTATTTTGTTTTTCATATAATTTTCCTTATTTTTTGCTCTTTTTTGTTTTTTGTTTTTTGCTTTGGATATAATTTTCCTTATTTTGATGATTGTCAGAGCATTTCCAACCCAAAACTCTAGAATGGTGTAACTTTCATATCAAGCAGTAAATTCATCCTAACACCAAAAACAATATTCCATATTTACTATAAAAAAAAAAACAATATTCCATATATATTCCTTTGTATCTCTCTTTTTATATTCCTTTTTAAATACTATTTCAAAATTAAAAAAAAACACCAAATCTGGTGTGGAATGATGAACAGTGGAAATGGAAATATGCATTTCTACTGCTCATTCCACACCAATTCACACCAAATTGGCGTAAAATTTGGAGTCCGGTTGGAGCTCCAAGCACACGCCATTCCCACTTTTTGACTCCAAATTGGCATGGGTTGGAGTTGCTCTGATAATGAAAAAAACTTGGCAAGTTCACATGCTTTTGGTTTAACTCCGTTGAAAGGGAAATAATACCTTAAGCTAACTTAGAATTGGCTTTAAGTCCACCTGTGGATTATATGCTTGTTCTTTGGTTTCATGTGTCTAAAACGTTAAAAAAAAAAAAAAAAAAAAGAGAAAAGAAAAATAACCAAGAATATAACTTTCTTTTTTAGCGATAGAAATAAATATTTTATGAAAATATAACACGCTACAAGAATAAAATGTAAACTAAAATGATTGGAAGATATTCACCTAAAAAAACCTATTATATTATACACAATTTAAAAAATGTAATGATTTTTTTAAAAAAATAAAATACGAATAAATTATTTTTATTTTTCTTAAAATATGTTCATGAATCTCTATGAGATTACGTCAATATTCTTGGGTTTATATACTCAAACATTTTACTGAAAAACATAAGATGTAATGTTTTAGAGAAGTGAATTTGGGAAAGAGAGGAAGGAAAAATAAATAATAAGTTGAAAGAAAAAAAAAAAAGGGATTAGATTTAGAGAGAAAGAGGAAAAAAATGCAAAGGTACTGATGACAAAATTTAATACATGTACATTGGTTTGTAAAAAACATGTAAGGATTGGAATTAGTTCAAACCAAAAACAAATTGGTGTGAGTTGTAATAGGACTGTGAGATGTGAGAGAATAAACAAGGTACGTGGATTAAAAAATAACCATTAGATTCATATTAAATGAAAATAGAGTAATAAATAACTTAGATTCAACCAAATAAGGTTGAAGTATTTAAAGCTATTCCTCTTATAGATTATAGATAGATATAGATATAGATTTTAGATTCTAAATTCTAGATTTTAGATTTTAGAAATAGATACATGCAAGTATATTGTCAAAAAGGCTAAAACAAGGTGTTGGAAAGCTTTGCAAACTTGTCTGGGCACTTATGTTATCTTCGAGTTTCAAAAATTGTACTGGCCTAGTAATAGTCTAAAGAAAAATTTCTACCAAGTTTTTGTTTAGTTCGCGGTTGGAGATGAAAATTTTAAATTGGAGTTAATTGACTTATCAAAAATTAGTTTTAATTTTGTTGATTTTTATAAATTAACAAAAACTAATATATGAAAATTTTGAATTAGAATCTGAGTTCCAAACATACCCTAAATTAAATAAAAAGAACTTTCAACATCTTACAACATTTTTATTTTAACAATATCTTCTCACAACTATATATTATCAAATGTTATTTTTAATCACAAAGATTTTTTGTTATGGAATTTTGGATGTATTAATAACCTCGTTGCAAAAACGTTTAGTTGCATCAAGATTGTGACTAAATATGACATTTAGTACTCAAATAAAACCATGGTGACTAAAGTATTACGTATGATAACATTTATTTATTTATTTATTTATTTATAGTGTTCTACTCCGACAAATTAGTACTGGTTAGTATTGGTTACATTTGATTATATGTTTACATAGAGCATTTTAAGTAGCTTTGAGGATGTCCTCTAACCTCATCTTGTATAGTTGATTTTTGAGCCTAATCCTGATACAAAACTTTACCTAATTTTAGGCCGACCATCCAATAGGCAAGTACAAAAATATTCTTACCTCTACCAAAAAAAAAAGAAAAAACTACAAAAATATTCTTACAGAAAATGATAAAATATTGGAATCGATGAGAATATTGATATTGATAAAAATACAAGTACTCTGATTTTACGAATTTTGCGGATAAATTATTGAAATCAATACAAAATTAAACAAAAAATAAATGTCATTTTAATCGCAAAGATTTTTTGTTATGAAATTTTTTTTTTGGTGTGTTCATAACCCAATTGCTAAATGTTTTAGTCGCATCAAGATTGTGACAAAATATGACATTTAGTCAAACAAATCTGTGATGACTCAAAGTGTTTGGTATGGGAACTAAAGATTTATTAATGTGTTTGTAGTGATCTACTCCGACAAACTAGTATTGGTTAGTATTGATTATACCTATGTATCTATATATATATTATATGTATAGCATTTTAAGTAGCTGCGAGGATGCCCTTTAACATCATCTGATCGTATGGTTGATTTTTGAGCCCAATTCTACAAAATTTTGCCTAATTTAGTCCGGCCATCCAACTGGCAATACAAAAGTAAAGGACCTGGTAAATTTTAGGTCGTGTAATTTTGAAGTATTTTTTCTCTAATATTAGTATTTGCCGATATTTAACAATATCCACCAATATTTCGTCCATAGTTTGACTGAAACTATTTTACAATATCCAAAAGATACTTCCACACCTCTCCAAAACAGTCAAAATTTCTGAAAAATCAGCCATCTATATATATATATATATATATATATATTTAACCATGGTTACAAAAATAAAAAATAAGAAAAGAGAGAAATAACTTTATTCTTAATAGGAATAAGGACAAAAAAAAATTCTCTTTTTATTGTTATATAGCTCTCAACATAAAAATAAGAGAAGAGAAAGCTCTAATTTATTCATTGCCCCCTTTAAATCCCATAATTTGTTTTTCTTTTATTTGCTTCAAAACTTAAAAGGAGAAACAATGAAATCGTCTGAACTTTCTTTTAGGCGGAAACCGAAGTTTTAAATTTAACATGTAGGTATATAGAAATCGGACGTAGATATATTAAAATTCAATAGAATATGTAGGTTTATTTATTCATTTATTTTTTCCAAACTATTTCTTTTGACCTCTCCCTCTAATCATTGTGCAAAAGTACTTATTACATCAAATGAGTTATGATCTCTCTCTTTCTCTAATTGTATTTCAAGTTAATAAAATACAAACACCAGTATTTTGAATGACCTCATAACATAAGAAAACTTAACCCGATTACAGATTGGTTTCATCAGTAAATTATAATAAAACATACACTAAAATCCAACAATAGGAAATCGAAGAGGCACATCAATCATTGAGCATGCAGATGGCTCTTTCAACGTACCGCTACAATCGATGGAAAACTCCGATCGATCAGGAATAAGAGATCTATAGCAAAAAGGTAATCCCCAACACTGCATACAATTATTTCTAGCAGATTGGACACCCAAACAATATAAGAACATATGGAGACTACCTCTGTTATTACAAAATAAGCACAAAAACATACCAAAAAAATGAAGGCAGAAATACTAATGTATTTATTTTAAACAAATAACTATAATAAAAATGAGAAAAACCCCAAACACCATAGATAATACCTCTTGTGACAAGTTAATATATACGACTAAAGAGACAACAACGCATCTTATCTGACTATGAAGCCATCCCTCCCACCAAAACCATCATCATAGAGTCCAAAGTATCTTCTCTAGGGCCGGTAATCCGTGACCAATCAAGAGACGGTACCACGCTTCGATCTTAAGAGAAAAATACGAACGATACAAACCCTAACACACAAGAGAGAAGGAGAGAGAGAGAAAAAATAGAGTGATAATCCTTTTCTCTCTCCCTCTTTTAAGGCTTTTGTTTTGTTTTTTTTTTCCCCCTCTATTTAAAACTTTTTTTTTTCCTGCCTTTTTTTTTTTTTAACTTCTTCCCTCAATCTCATTTTCTTTCTTCTTCCACTTTTTCCCCTCAAAATCAAATATTTTTTAAAAACCTTTTTCCTTTTTCAACTTGTGTTTTTAATTTTTCTTCTTTTCATTTTCCTATATACTTTATACTCTTCACTGTTTCTCACTTTCTCAGTTTTTTTTTTTTCGTTTGATTTTTTTAGTACTTTTCTTTCTTAAAACCATACTTCTAAATATGTATTTGAAATATTTTTTAATTATCAAAATGGTTCCTCAAATATTTTCTTATTTAAGTTTTTTTTTATTACAATCCCCAATATATAATTTTATGTTAAGGAGATCATCAAAATGAAAATTTATTAAGTACTTCAATAAAATGAATTTCTCAACAATTGTTTGATGAAATTTTAACAATTAACAAAACATGATGATTTCCATCAAATTTCATCGGTCTAATTTTATTTATTTATTTTTTCTCACACACAATTAATATTAAAAAAAGTTTTTATCATAAATCTAAATAATCTACACAATCTATAACAAAAAATACCACACGTGCAAAGCAAGAGTTTGCACTAGTATAAAGAAAAGAGAAAAAAAAGAAAAAGAAAAAGAAAAAGAAAAAGAAGAAGCTGGCAAAGTAAGTGTTTGCACTAGTATAAAGAAAAGAGGAAAAAAAAAAAAAGAAAAAAGAAAAAGAAGAAGATGGCCCTATAGAGAAGGGAATATTTTTTTAGTCATCGGTTTCGGATCTTTTATTTTTATTCATCAGCTTGCAGCGATGAGGTTTTGATGACTGTAGGGGTATTTTTTTAGTGTGTTTGAATGCTTTTTTATCCAAAAAAAAAAAAAAAACGGAATCAGTGTTACATAATAAAAAGGGCCTAAATTCACGTTACAAATGAATGACGATTTTGAAAATTTTAGCATCTTTCTTACGTATGCAATTTATTTCTTAATTTCAAGCATTAAATGTAGGTGAAAATGATGAACTTGTTAATGCCTATAAATAACAGTGACATTTCGTTTGTTTATTCATCGGAGCAATATTTTCACTAAAAAAAAAAAAAAAAAAAAAAATCCAGTAACCATGCTTTTTGCCTTTTTCGTTTTTCTCTTCTCTCTTCCCTTTGTAGTTCTTTCAAATTCGGATGAACTCGAACGTTTTGAGAGGTTAAATTTGCCCCCGTCTTCAAAAGGTCCTTATTCCGTTGCGTTTGAAAATTCGCTCTCCCATGATTTTGTCACGGGTATTCGTGATGGTAGAATTATCAAATTCAATAAACATACTAATAGTTTTCAAGACTACGCTACCACCGGACCAAGGTAACTATATTTATATTTTGTGTTGAATATCTATAATTTTCTAATTTACTAATATTATTTTATTGATTAAGTTTTTGGATTCGGAAGTTAACCAACATGTTATTATTGTCCAATTCTATAAGTTGTTATTGTTGTTCTTTTTTTTTTTTTTTTCCGAAGTAAATGATAAGAAAGGGTGACTAAAATATCAGAGTAACATCTTGATATCCGTTATCCAGGTCATCCTCTAGTACTACATCCTATATTCTATTTTATTAATTTAAGATAGATAAGAAGAAGATACAAGAAAGTCAAGAAATCGCCCGACGTAAAAGTATTTATTTTATTTTAT
>CM046366.1:12212328-12241499 GCA_025413025.1 Ficus hispida | reverse complement strand
ATCTTATATCTTTTTAATAATATATCATACATGTCAATTAAAAATATATAATTAATTATAATATTATATTAATTATATAATTAAAAATCATGTTGTGGACATAAATAAGAGAACATATAAAGCAAAACCTAATTAACGTCCTCAGTTTCTAATCCGCATATGTACCCTTAGCTGATTTACGCTTTTAATATTCTTTTTTCAACGAGCAATTATTTTCTAATAAAACTAATATATTAGCATCAGGCTATAATTAGGCACATCTATGTTTTCAAAAATTATTATTTCAACCAAACTGCTCATCAATTAATGTTGTTACCTCCACAATAATAATATAAAGTATGAAATATATTCCTGCCACTTCAATTTAAAGATGAGATTCAAAAACAGCCGGCTAAGAAGTTTTCTTTTTCTTTTTCCTTTTTTTTTTTTTTTGTATAATAAGTTATTTATTTACCATAGTGATCAAAATTAGTATGGATCGGAGTACTACTTTGTTTCTCTACCATAAAGTTGTATTTACAATCACATGTCAAGTTGATCTAGTGTTCCGTTCAAAATCCAATTCTTCGATTGAAGATTTTTTTTTTTTTTTTTTTTTTTTTTCAGATGTTTGTTTTACGGTTATTTTCAGTTTAAACTTGTTGGAGTCAAGTTTATCAACCTCGAAAAGTGATGGAGAATTAGACCTTTCATTTTCTTTTTAATACAAATTTCTACAGTTATCAATTAAGATACATTCTGTCGTTCTTTTCTAATTTTTGAAGTTAGGTTTATGTTTATCTATTATGACAATATTTAGAACATTTAAAATAAAGTTAGGTTTATCTCTTTATTATTACATCTTATAAATGCCTTACGGATTATAATATCTAGTCAGAGTTGATTAATCAACGAATATTGAGATATTTGTTTCATTGCTCTTGAGTTCTTGTTCATCTTTTGAGTCTGTTGAAATTCTCTTCTACTGATTATTGGAGTTTGGCCCAATCTATTATATAGCTGCCAATTTTGCAAATTGGAATATTGACCATTTCGAAACAGTCAAAATGTTCAAGTTATAAATGCAAATTCGGCATAGACCCTATTCATATTTTATATGAATAAACAAATAGCAGCGGTAAAGCTCTTTTTATATCCTTATCGCTAGAGTCTCTTTTTAAATCAGTAAAATATAATCAAACGGTTGATATGATGATATATGATAGTTATAATGTTACCTCATACTAGTATAAACTAAAAAAATTTAAACATAATATATAAAAAATAAATTAAAAAGAAAACACTACACATTCCCTCTCCGTCTGACGACCCCCCGATCGACGAGCCAGTCTCCCCCTGATGCTAACAAACCCCCTTCCTCGACGTCATCGTTGGCATCAGGGGGTCGCCAATGGACTGTCACATTATTATTTTTTTCTTTGAATTTGTATTTTTTTAGTATATAATATTATGAATTAAGGTATATTATAGTTATCATGCACAAGTAACATCTCAACTATTAGATTTCATCAGGACGATTTAAAAATGAGCTATCATGCATAAGTAACATCTCAACTATTAGATTTCATGAGGACAATTTAAAAATGAGCTTCACCGATAGGGTGTATAAATGACACTTTAATTTTTTAAAAGATGAAAATTTGTAGTATATATTTACAATTAAAACGTGAATTTTTTTCAGGTAAATCCTGAATTTTCTAGTAAAAAACATGTTTATAGTTAATTTTTAATAATAGATTCATGTGCATAATTTCACATTAGAAAGAGAAAGAGAAAGGAGGAAGGAGGATGGATTTTTTTTTAGTATTGTAGGTGATCATAATATTTAAACTTTTGTACTATGGTTTACTATTACTCTCTTAAAAAATGCTATTACTTGCTCTTTTATAATATTTAGTCAGATTCGTTAACAATTATTTATATATATATATATATATATATATAAATCTATTTCCTTGCTCTTGAGTTTTTATTCTTCTTTTGAGCCCTTGAAATTCTCTTCTAATGATTATTGGAGCATTTTGGGAGCCCATTCTGTCGAAGGGCTGCCCGTTTCTTTTGTATGGCTGCCCATTCTGAAAATTGGAATGGACCATTTCGAAATAGTCAAAATGTTCATTTAAGCAAATCAGCAGACCCCCCACAGAAAGAATAAAAAATAAAAAATTGGACGATTTCAATATTAATCTACAATGCTCCATTTCGGACATTTTATATGGAAAGCTTCTCTCTTCTATCCATATGGGCGATTTTTAAATATACATTCAGGCAACACCCCATCAAAATTAATCATTGAAATTAAGAATTTAAAAAATTTGTTAAAACGCTTTTAATATCTATTCAAATACACATTCAATTTATATTTTATTCAAATATTTCCGTTTAGAGCCCAATATTTCAAATTTTCTATTATATTTTTTAGTCCAGTTTTTACCATTCAACTAGCGCTTCATCAAACTTGCCCTATGTTTTTTTCCTTCGCTTATCTTTCTACCGTCCGGTATCACATACTATGGATTGGATGATTCAAGATAGTACGGTAAACTTGATAACCAACAGTGACAAAACCAGAATATTTTATTAGGGAGCTCTTAACTATATAATGAGTAATTAGATATTATGATCCTAAATTTTCTTTTTAGGGAAGACTTTCATGAAAATCATTCAAATTTAAAGGGTATGTATAAAAAAATTAAAAACATAATAAAAAAGAGACAAAAGTTAAAGGCCCCTAGACCCTAGCTCCCTCCATCACTGGACAAATTTCAAGATGGTAAATTATAGGTTCTGTTTGGTATTGTTTTGAATTTTTTTTTAATATAGCTATTTTGGAAATGATTCCAAGAGATATTTGCTTTGAACCCAGTCAGAAAACAGAAATAAAAGCAAAAAGTATACGTTTCATATTTTGTTAAGAAATGAGAAAATGAAATAAAGTTAACCATTCCCATTTCTATCTTCATTTCCGAAGTCTTACACTTCCCATAAATAATATTATTCAGAAACAAATATAAACACAATTTCATTTTTATGATATTCAAACCAATCACTATATACTTTAAAAACACAATCAAACAAGATTTAAAAAAAAAAAATTCTTATTGGTTTTTTGAGGAATTCTCGAAAAAAGTACATTTCTATAATATTGAATATCTATGATGATTCAGAATTTTTTCCCTCTTACTATCAAATGAGAAATGCTCAACAGTGCAAAAATCCGAATAATGGGGTAAAAATCCTAAATATTTGCACTAAAAAAACTATTCGCACAATTTTATTAAATTTCTTAAACATGTTCGAACACTCTCGTTCTAGCTATTTTGAGTCTTAAAAATGCTCCCATAGTGGCGCAGAATTTTGCCCCCACTTGAAAATACAAAATGAAACTCTTTAAAAAAATTATCATTATTAAAAATTAAAAAAAAAAAAAACCCCCCACGAATGGGTGGTAAAAACAACTTTGCCTATAAATACAACTTGGGGAGGATGGTGGCTCTTCAACCATCGGAGCATATAATTGTCACAGAGATATTAATATATCCAAACTAACAATGCTCTTCCTTTCAGCTTTCTGTTTTGTTTTCCCTTAGTTTTTTCTGAACTTCTAAAGTTCAATTATTTTCAACAGCTTGATTTGCCGTCGACATCGGTTGGTCCTAAATCAACAGAATTCGACAGTTTGGGAAGAGGACCTTATACAAGTATCTCTGATGGTAGAATCATCCGATATGATGGACCTATTATTGGTTTTGTTGATTTTGCCTTCACTTCCCCAAACAGGTTATTATTTACATTTCTTAATTTATTTAAGTATATATATATATATATACACACACACACACACACACACATTGACGACCTCACTAAACTATGAAATGGGTTAAGTTATCTAGTCCAGTGTTTACGTAGAAGAATAGTGTATGTATGGATTCATTTTCAAAATCCTAACTGAAGAATAAAATAAGTCTCGTTTACCTTTCTAATTTTCATATTTTACAACTATACCCCAGAAACAATTGAATTGTTAATTACGTACAATACTTGGAGTTAAAATGTCCTCCGAACTATAGTACCATAACAATTCATATTACTTGAACTTTAAAATAAATATGATCAGGTTGAATTAATTTTCTGATATACGAGATCTGAAATTTCAAAATAAGCAAAATGTTACTAATAATCAACATGTTATTGGGCACATGCATGTATAGAGCCAATTAACTAATATTGTTTACGTGATCTTTTCTTCAGGTCTCGAAGCGTATGTGATGGCACCAATGATCCGAATTTAGGACATGTTTGTGGAAGGCCACTAGGTATTCGCTTCTACCTTAAGACAGGTGAATTGTTCATTGCAGACGCTTATCTAGGGCTCTTCGTGTCTAGTCCGGATGGAAGGGTCACAACCATAGTTGCTACCAGTGCTGAAGGACAAACCTTCAAACTTGTTGATGGCGTGGATGTTGATCAACTCTCTGGCCACGTTTATTTCACTGATGCTAGTAGTAGATTTTCACTAAGGTGCCGTATTTATTTCGTTCGGATCCATCCCTAATAAGATCAACCTAATATTATTATACACACACACACACACACATATATATATATAAAAGTTTGGTGCATTAGATCGTTAAAAAGTGATTCCACTATAATTAAAGACAACAATATCTATTTGTAGGATAAAAATAGATTTACAATCGTAAGTTTTTCCAATAAATGATTTAGTCATCATGAGAAAAAAATTTTAATTTATTACACCAAATGTGATATCATGAGGGGGGGGGGGCGAATTAGTTTCTGATAATTACTTTCCATTGCGAAAATAAAGAATACAAATGGTACAATTATAATAAAGATGTGACTGCAAGTATAATCTAACTCTAATTTTAAACTTGACTCCATTATTAAGTATGGAGTGTGAATCTCTCCACTCTTAAGTAAAACAAAATTGAAAAAGAGGGGAAAAAAAAAAGAAGAAAGAAAAAGAAAAAAGTGGATATATATGTTTTGACCTGTCGATGCATCATAAAATCAGTCAAATTTGACGAAAACTAATTCATGATCTTTGTACAAATTACAGCCAAATACCAGAAGCAATCGTTGCCGGGGATGAAACGGGAAGATTACTAAAGTACAACCCGAGCACCAAAGAAATAACGGTGCTGCTAAAACAGCTCGCCGGGGCAGCCGGAGTTGCGCTAAGTGCAGATGGAAAATATGCCCTCGTCACAGAATTCTTGGCCAAAAGAATTCGCAAGTTTTGGCTGCAAGGTCCCAAAGCTAACACATCCGAAGTTGTGGTCACTTTGGAGGGAAGGCCGGATAAGATTAGGAGCACCTATTTTGGCAATTTCTGGGTGGCAATGAACGTGCAGAATTCAATAGAAACTCCTAATGTACCAAAAGCAGTAAAAATCAATGGAGATGGTGAGATTTTGGAGACATTGAACCTCGACAAGTACTACGGCAGTACGACGATTAGCGAGTTTAATCAGCGTGGCTTGCGATTTTATGTTGGTTCCTTGGAGGCATATTTTCTTGGTGTGCTTGATTCTAGTCTAGGGTAAGGACTTGACTTATTGTATCGCGCATATGGCCCCTTAATGTGTGAAAGGAACCATAAATCAATATGTGTTATGCTTCTTATAAGAAAATCACTTATATATATATATATATATATATATAAGAATGTGTGTGTGTGCACGTGTATGTGTATGTGTTTAGCCACCATACTATTAACTACTAAATAAAACGTTAACTTTTATGCATGATTAAAACGAATTAAAAGATGGCCTTTTGGGGTTTTTTCTTTTTCTTTTTTTCTGTAGCGTTTTTTTGTTGTATTTGTTTTCGATATGGATCACAACAGAGAAAAACGAAAAACTAGTATTGTCCTTCGTACGCTCAGTTATGATTTTTTTTTTTTTTAAATAAATGGAGAGAAAAACCAAGCATGGGTTTGGTTCTAAGATTTGGATTGTAGAATTTAAGTTTGAATTAAATTGTTAATTGGTGAGGCGTTTGAATTATTGGATTTAAAAAATATAAAAACTTAAATGGTGTTTAATTAGTAAAAAAGAAAAAAAAAAATAGTGAAAATTCGATACAAACAAAAATAAAGATTAAACGAACACAAGCTAAAAACTTGCATTTGCAACCCTTTCCTTTTCAAACATGAAGTTTGCAAGCAATTTTTCTTCCGGATCAGTGATTGTCTTTCTAACACGTGTTATTTTTCACTTACTCTATTTCTTATTTTATCCTAAAATCTTTTTTTCCTGACAACCGTTTTATACATTTTCGACAGATACAAATGTCCTCACTCATTGGCAAGCTTTTTGACCTTTGGAACTTCTTTGTTTTTCTCTTCTCTTTGGATTAAGAAACTTAAGATGAGAGAGTATAGAAACTTCAGATGAAGGCAAAATAACAACAACAACAACAACAATAACCGCCACTGGCGGAGCCAGGTAATGCCCACCCTGGATTTTTTTTTTCCTATTTTTTAAAACATTTTCATGTAAACCCTTTCATTAGTAAATTTTGAAATATTTTACCACTTAATATAAATGTTTTTTGTTTCAGTTTTGTTTTTTCTTTAAATCTCATACTTTTAAATTGGCCTGATTTAAATATTTTGTCTCTAATTAGCTTCTATTTAAACAATTTTTCCAAACCCTAACTTAAGTTTTTTTTAATAATTTTTTTCGACATGGTCCCTTTAACTCTTTTTTTTTTTTTCTCATTAATACTTTCTTATTTTCTACTATTAAAGTAATATTATTTTTTCCAAATGTGCCGTTACTTAGATCCCTTTCAACTCATGTTTTATCATTTACACCTTAGTTTATTTTTTCCCATTAAAATCGCTTCTTCTTCTTCTTCTTTTTTTTTTTAAGGTTCTATTTCTTTATTAACTGAACTCTCAAGAGAATAATAAATCTAAAAAAAAAAAAAAAGTTTTAAGGTTCTATTTCTTTATTAACTGAACTCTCAAGAGAATAATAAATCTAAAAAAAAAAAAAAAAAGTTTACATTCATGTATGAAAAATTCAACAAAGTGTATTATATAGTATAAAGATTGGATTTTTTTTTAGAGTTTTAAACCACTACTACAAAAGTTGGATTACACGACGGTTTTGTGAAACCGTCATGTAAACGGAGGATTACACGACTGTTGAACCAATACCGTCGTGTAATATTAAGATTGCACGATGGTCTCAGTCACCGTCGTGCAATCATTGGATTACACGGCGGTTCTCAAAGAACCGTCATGTAATCTCTAGGATTACACAACTGTTCTCAAAGAACCATCGTGTAATCCTCCAAAATTTGAAAATTTTCAAATTTTGAAAAAAAAAAAAAGATTAAACTATTATTCCTTTGTTACTTTAGTATTAAACTATCCATTATCATCTCTCTGCATTTTATTTAAAAAAAATTATGAAGTTATCACTTTCTTTTGACTTTTTATAATGTTCTATCATTTTAATGAAGTTCGTAATTTGGAGACTTGATATGTGACAGATTCAATTCATATATCTTCTTATTTTTATCTCATTATATATACTAATTTCATTATATGTCAATATTTATTTATTTTATTACAATAACAAATCACATTAAAAGAGAGAGAGAGAGAGTCATGTTAGTATGAATTAATTTTCTGGTAGAGGAGATTTGGAATTTCAAAATAAGCAAAATGTCAACAATCAACTTGTTGGTCAAATATGGATACGGAAGAATTGATAACAAAGGACACCAATCAAAAGTCAGAAGTCAATGGACGTAATATAGGTAGGCTTGGCACAAACAGCCAATTAAACAATATTTCGTTTACATTATATTATGTTCAGGTCGCCGAGGGTATGTGATGACACCAATGATCCGAATTTAGGACCTATTTGTGGAAGGTCATTGGGTATTCGCTTCAACCTTAAGACAGGTGAATTGTTCATTGCAGACGCCTATCGAGGGCTCGTTGTTGCTGGCCCAGGTGGAGGGCTCGCAACCACAATTGCAACTAGTGCAGAAGTACAAACCTTCAAAT
Organism: Ficus hispida; assembly: GCA_025413025.1. Taxonomy (NCBI): domain Eukaryota; kingdom Viridiplantae; phylum Streptophyta; class Magnoliopsida; order Rosales; family Moraceae; genus Ficus; species Ficus hispida. The sequence goes on along the minus strand of CM046366.1, from coordinate 12,233,449 downwards.
TTGTTGATGGCGTGGATGTTGATCAACTCTCTGGCCACGTTTATTTCACTGATGCTAGTAGTAGATTTTCACTAAGGTACTTTTTTCCTTATGGTCCATCCCTAATAAGATCAACCTAATATATGTATATGTGTATATATATATATATATATATATATATGTATGTTAGGTGAATTAAATAGATCAGACTATTAAAGTTTTAATCCAATAATTAAAACAACAGTACCTACTAATAGGGTAAAAATAGAATTCACAAGGAAATCCTAAAGAACACAAGGAAAGTTTTCTTTAGATCCACTTGTTACGATTTCTATTCTTTTGAAAGCTTTGCAAAACTATATTAAGGAAATGGTATAATGGCAAAGAAATGAATATGGGATGAGTTTATCGCAAATGGAAAATGAACAGAGTCTCTTCCGATGAAAGTCAACAATATTAACTGGCCATAAATTCAATCGTCGAGTTTCGTACGGTAGACGACAAAACAACAGTAAAAAATAAAGGAAAAATAAAAAAAGTTCAAATTGACTCATCATTACGCTCAGTCGTTTGAATTTTATGTTCCCACATTTTCTCCTTACACTCACTCTAAACTTAAAACATTTTCATTTCTCCCAATTAAATTTATAGTTTTAATCCTATGTATAAGCTTGTCCACCGATAATGTGTATTTAATTAAAATAAAAAGACATTATTGTCCTTACTTTTCATTTGTAGATTTGTGTGCAAAAGTCAAAAAAATTAATAAGTTGACTGGTTCTAACTGGTTCATATTTTTAAGATAAAAAAAATGATAAGTTCTCTTCAATTGATAAATGTAAAGTTTTTTTTTTTTTTGGAAGATCTGTCCCGTAAATAAATATTACGAGACTATTTTAAAAAAATCATACAAAATTTATACACCAAATAAATAAAATTTCGGAAACACGTCTAAATATAATTTTACTTTTTCTTAAAATCAAATCAATCTTTTTTAAAAACACAATCAAATACAATTTCAAAAAATGTCTTCGAATCATTCTCAAAACATTCTCTTTCTTATGTCGGTGTGTAAAATTCTCCCAAACGGGCCCACAATTCTTCCGCTCATGAAAAATCAAAACGAGGAAGTGGCAGATACATCTTTTAAATTGCCTATAAATGCTAGTGTGGGAGGACAGTGCCTCTTCTTCAGCGATTCAACCAAAAGCTGTCGTTTCAAAATAGTAAACCAAGCTATTCACAATGCTCTTCCTTTTCAGCTTTCTCTTTTGTTTTCCCTCGGTTCTTTCTGAGGTTAGGTTCAATTTTGAACAGCTTGGTTTGCCGTCGACATCGGTTGGTCCGGCATCCTCAGAGTTCGACAGTTCGGGAAGAGGACCTTACACATGTATCTCCGATGGTCGAATCGTTCGATATGATGGACCTAATGTTGGTTTTGTTGATTTTGCCTTCACTTCCCCAAACAGGTACTTATTTACCTGTTTAAATCATTTCAATTTATTATGTTTCAAAAAATGAATCACCTTTATTCTTGTTAGTTTGATAAATATATATAGCCGACATATGAAAAAATCTAAGGGCCGTTCAGACGGAATTTTCCAAAATTTTTTTGTTAACTAATTTCACTATTTTTTTTTCATTTTTAAAAATCCATAACTTTCTTATTTCAAATTAAAATGAGATGATCTTAAAAAAAATTTACATAAAATGATAAAATAAATGAAATAAGATACATTTTACTCGTTCTTTCAGACACTTTTTAATACCCACAATTTATTTTAAATCAGAACACATTTCTAAAACACCAATTTTTTTCAATCAAATTATTTCTAAAATTCCAACTATGTTCCAACGGGTTATAAATCAGTTTATCCGTGTTGAGCACGGCACTCATGCGAAGAAAAAAGCGTGCATGGATTTTGGCTCTTTCTTTAATTAATCAATGTGTAGTTGCCGTAACGTAATTATTATTCCTTTGTTACTTTAGTATTAAACTATCCATTATCATCTCTCTGCATTTTATTTAAAAAAAAATTATGAAGTTATCATTTTCTTTTGACTTTTTGTAATGTTTTATCATTTTAATGAAGTTCGTAATTTGGAGACTTGATTATATATACTAATTTCATTACATGTCAATATTTATTTATTTTATTACAATAACAAATCACATTAAAAGAGAGAGAGAGAGAGTCATGTTAGTATGAATTAATTTTCTGGTAGAGGAGATTTGGAATTTCAAAATAAGCAAAATGTCAACAATCAACTTGTTGGTCAAATATGGATACGGAAGAATTGATAACAAAGGACACCAATCAAAAGTCAGAAGTCAATGGACGTAATATAGGTAGGCTTGGCACAAACAGCCAATTAAACAATATTTTGTTTACATTATGTTTTGTTCAGGTCTTCGAGGGTATGTGATGGCACCAATGATCCGAATTTAGGACCTATTTGTGGAAGGTCATTGGGTATTCGCTTCAACCTTAAGACAGGTGAATTGTTCATTGCAGACACCTATCGAGGGCTCGTCGTTGCTGGTCCAGGTGGAGGGCTCGCAACCACAATTGCAACTAGTGCAGAAGGACAAACCTTCAAATTTGTTGATGGCGTGGATGTTGATCAACTCTCTGGCCACGTTTATTTCACTGATGCTAGTAGTAGATTTTCACTAAGGTACTTTTTTCCTTATGGTCCATCCCTAATAAGATCAACCTAATATATATATATATATATATATATATATTAATATTAGGTGGATTAGATAGATCAGACTGTTAAAGTTTTAATCCAATAATTAAAACAACAGTACCTAATAATAGGGTAAAAATATAATTCATCGTGCAAGTCTTTTTCAATAAACGATTATTTTGTTCCACATCATATAAACTTAAATTGGTAAAAAATAAAAATAAAAATAAAGTAATGTAATGCTGTATGATATAATGAGAGGGGGAAAAAAAATGTTTTGACCTTCGTTATCAGTTTCCAAAAATTAGTTTCAATAGCAAGAATATTAATGAAGAAACAAATTATAAAATTAAAACAAAGATGTGGCTGCATGTAATAAAATCTAGTATTAATTTTACATCTGACTATATTATAAAGTACACATAAGTACAGAAATAATAGATCATTCAAATTTGAGGAAAACTAATTCATGTTCTTTGTACAAATTACAGCCAAATGTCAGAAGCAATCGCTGCCGGGGATAAAACAGGAAGGTTATTAAAGTACAATCCGAGCACCAAACAAGTCACGGTGCTACTAAAAGGCCTCGCCGGGGCAGCCGGAGTTGCGGTTAGTTCAAATGGCACATATGTCCTCGTCACTGAGTTTTTAGCCAAAAGAGTTCGCAAGTTGTGGCTGAGCGGTCCCAAAGCTAACACATCCAAAGTCGTGGTCACTTTGAAGGGAAGGCCGGATAAGATTAGGAGGATCAATTCTAGGTTTTTTTGGGTGGCAATGAATGTGAGGAATTCAATGGACACTCCTAATGAACCAAAAGCTGTAAGAATCAATGGAGATGGTAAGATTTTGGAGACTTTGAGTCTCGTAAATTACTTAGGGCGCAATACGACGGTTAGCGAGTTTAATGAGCGTAACTCGCGATATTATCTTGATTCCTTACGGGCAGATTTTCTTGGTGTGCTTGATTTTCTAGTCTAGGCCGTAAGGAGTTTGACAATATTTTTGTATTGTTTATGGTTCCTTAGAGGCAGATTTTCTTGGTGTGTTTGATTTTCCAATCTTGGGTAATAAGGATTTGACTTTTTGTATCATTTATGGTTCCTTTTGTGTGAAAGGAAACCATAGATCAATATATGTACCGTTAAGCCTCTTATAAAAATATATTTACGTGTGTGTGTGTGCACATGTGTACGTGTTAAGCCACTACGTACAATTAAGGACTAAACAAAAAGTTGGCTGTTTATATCGGGTGTGGCTGTGGTAGAGACCCTCTGAGAGTCTCTATCGGTAGAGTCTTTTTTTGGACCGTTAAGATTTAATCGAACGGTTCAAATGTTGATGGTGTACGATATTTATCATACACCTAACCTCACACAATTATTCCCACCTAAACTCTTCCCCGTCGCCGGTGATCTTTTCGCCGCCGGTGACTCATCCCCGACGCCGGCGAGCCAACTCCGGCCACCTTCAGCCCCCAGCCCCGGACGCCGACCGTCGCCGCCGACGATCCTATTTTCTCTCTCTTCCCTTTTCTCTCTCTTCTCTCTCTCTTCCCCTCCCTCCCGCCGGCCCCCACCCCCAGCCTCCCCCACCCCCGGCCGCCACCCTCCCCCGACAATCCCCCCCCCCCCGACGACCCCCCTCTCCCTCTCTCTTCCCCTTTCTCTCTCTTCTCTTCTCTCTCTTCGCCTCTCTCTCTTCCCCTCCCTCCCGCCGGCCCCCAGCCAGCCCCCCGGCCCCACCCCCTCCCCCGGCCTCCCCCACCCCCGACGACCCCCCTCCCCCGACCGCCACCCTCCCCGACCCCCCCTTCTCTCTCTTTCTCGCGATTTCGCGAGAGAGAAATCACGAAATCGAGAGAAAGAGAGAGAAGGGGGGCCGGGGAGGGTGGCGGCCGGGGGAGGGGGTCGTCGGGGGTGGGGGGAGGCCGGGGGAGGGGGGTGGGGCCAGGGGGCTGGCTAGGGGCCGGGGGTGGGGGCCGGCGGGAGGGAGGGGAAGAGAGAGAAGAGGGAAGAGAGAGAAGGGGGAAGAGAGAGAGGGGAAGAGAGAGAAGAGAAGAGAGAGAAAGGGGAAGAGAGAGGGGGGTCGTCGGGGGGGGGGGTGCCGGGGGAGGGTGGCGGCCGGGGGAGTGGAGGGAGGCCGGAGGTGGGGGGAGGCCGGCAGGAGGGAGGGGAAGAGAGAAAAAGGGGAAGAGAGAGAAAATGGGGTCGCCGGCGGCGACGGTCGGCGTCCGGGGCTGGGGGCCGGAGGTGGTCGGAGTTGGGTCGCCGACGTCGGGGATAAGTCACCAGCGTCCGTCGCCGGCGGCGGAAAGATCGCCGGCGACGGAGAAGAGTTTAGGTGGGAATGATTGTGTGAGGTTGGTGTATGATAAATATCGTACACCATCAACATTTGAACCGTTCGATTAAATCTTAACGGTCTAAAAAAAGACTCTACCGGTAAAGGTCTCTACCACAGATTTTTCCGTTTATATCCATTATATTTCTTTTTGTTTTGTTTTGTTTTTTTTTTTTTTTTTGGGTAGCTTTTTTCGTTGTACTTGTTTGGGTGATGGAAACAGCAGAAAAACCAAAAACTATTCTTTGCCCTTCATTACTCAGCTAGGAATTAAAAAAAAAAAAAAAGTTGATTAATAAAAGCGATGACACTAAAAAGAAAATTCGTTAAGAGAAAAACATAGATCCCATAAATTATTATTATTATTATTTTTTTTGATAAAAATGAATGGCGTAAACCATCAATCTCACAACTTAATTGGTCAATTAGTCATGCGGGAAGGAAAAAATGAACTTTACTTTTACAGCTATACATTTTCTTTCTATATATAACTCTTGTTAAATTTCTTTGGCACCCAATTTTCTGAAGCTAGAAAATTAAAATTATCATATATGCGTACTTCTTTCAAGTTTCAGTTAAAAAATTTATGGCTAATGGTGATAGATATTTAGCATGTATTTGGTTCGTAGTATTGAATTGAAATATATTTGGAATATAGTTATTTGATTTTTTAAAAACTAATTTAAAAACTTATTGATTTTTTAAAAAAATAACAAAAACGAGTTGAAATTATTTTATTTGAGATTGGTAAAGCAAACGGGGGGCTTATGCTATTTAATCATTAATAAACTACAAAGATTAAATGTTTACGAAATTATAAAATGAAATTATAATTATTTGGCGACCAAAACAAAAAAAGTGGTTGGTGGTTCTTGGCTTGTTAAAGAAGCATCTAGATATATTCAATGAACTCTGTCTCCATCTTAAATGTATATCCCTCATTTTATTTTTTCTATTTATTTATGGTTGAAAATTTTGTCCAAAATTGATATATATATATATATATATATATATAGCCCTTATTCTCTTCTCATGTGCTGCAGCTTACCTTTTAGATTGTGTTCATACCTTGCGAATATGAAAAGCTAGATCAGGTAATAAACCTCTATGCTATATTGCTATCAATGTATGATTTTTCTTTAATATTCTAACCCTTATTTTTTTTCGTGCTTTCTAGCTTTTTCTTTTTCAATTATCTTGTTGTGGTGTTTGGTTGTTAGTTTTTTTTTCTTTTCTTCTTGGATCATCCCTATCACTAACTTGCAAAAACTCATCATTCATAAGATCTCTGTCTCTCTCTCTCTCTCTATAAATGATTGTTCCTCTCTGCAACTTACAAATTTAAGTTCTCTTCCCACACATAGAGCAACAAAAAAGTTATAACATTCTCATGAAATAAAATAATTATCTGGATTACTCACACTCGTACCCGAAAAGACACAAAAAGATGAAGAAGTACTGCTATTTACTTGGTTTAATTTTGTAAAAGTGCTATTTACTAATGATATTTATTTTTAACAACAATGTCTACAACATGGCTCACTAGCTGCCTAACTATTGGTTTTAAATTTTCAAAATCTTAAAAAAAATTTAAAATAAAATAAAATAAAAAGAAACTGACTTGACATAGAAACTAATGAAACGTTGTAGTTTTAGGGTCTCTAATTGAAGATCACTACAACATAATGTGCTGTAAAATTAAATGAGTAAAGAGACAATAATAATCTTTAAAAAAAATTATATATGACACATTCATGATAAACCTGAAAAATCTAATTTTCTATTAATACATTAGATACAACACAAAACTTTCTAGCTCTTTATACCCCACTTATATTTGGGTTGTATTCTTTAATAATTCATTCATTCTTAATCACGTGGGTTCCTCATTCCCTTTAAAATATTTCCGTAAAAATAAAATTATAAATATTAAAAATAAAAAAGAAAAAAGAAAAACCAACAACAACAACTATCAACTTGACAAAAAAAAAAAAAAAAAAAAAACTAATGATTTTAAAATGAACGTACCGACACAACTTGATAGTTGACAATTAAATAAAAAATAAATAAATAAAAAGATAACGAAATCAAAGATATATAAATCACCTGAAACCACTAGCAGCAGCAATTTTTACAAAAAGAAACCAAAAGCTTCTTAAATCCACAGTTTTCAACTACTTTCACCAAAAACCACAGTTTTAAAGTATTATATATAATATCTTTTTCCTGTTTTCCTTTTTCTTTATTCACGCCAATCACTCTCTTAAATATCTCAAAATTCATGCGGAAATAAGCTTAGAGCTCCCATTTCACAGTCCAATTGATCAAGTTCACATCCAAGAGCCAACTATATTTACTAAATCCACTATATATATATATACACACACACACACACACACATACATATATACATATATACAATGATGAATTTTTGTGCTATAAGAGCTCAACCAAGGAAGTTTGGCATCTCGTTCATAGTGGCGGATCGTCTGGCAGCAGAAATTACTGACAAGAAGAAGGTTTGGGGAAAACATCCGATGAGAATTACCAGAATTCCATCAGGTGGGCCCACAGAGTTTCACAGAATGGTGGAAGAGGCTGAGAAGGAATCTAAGCCGTTGAAGAAGCATCACGATGTTGCGGCGACAAGGCCGAATCCAAAGAAGGCGTATCATAGGAGTCACATGAATGATTGGCATCCCAAAGTGTCTTATATCTCAGTGAAATCTATAGATTAAGGTTTAAAAAAATAATTATAAAGGGTGCTAAAGAGCACTAGTTTGTGGTGCCAAAAGCACAATATTAGCTACGTTTTTTGTCTAGCGTTTACGCTTTGTAAATAAAGGAAATAGAAATGCTCTAAACAATAAAGGTGTAATGCCAAGGTCTAATGAAAAATTTTACTTTTAACTTGAATGGGACTTACTCATCGCGAAATGATATTATTCGAGGTTAAGTAGAGTTTACTCATGTAGACAGGAATGCTTAAGTTTATCAAGTTGAGTCTTTTGACTTGTTTAAGTTCTCCGTGTGAACCATATTCTGCATCTGTTTAGCATAGCTTTTTACAAGGAATAAGCTTCTTCTTCTTCTTTTTCTTCCTTTTTTTTTTTTTTTTTGGTGGTGTCTAAAAGCTACTCTTAAGAAGAGGTTCGGTCAAATTAACAAAATATAACTTCAAAGAAAAAAACTCATCAGTTCCGAATAGATTTTAAAACTTGTATCAAAAATTCAATAAGATATTATAAACTTCATATTAACATTTTCATTCTGAATTAACATTTTTCATTTTTTTTTTTTAGTTTTGTTTGACTCTCTTAATTTTAGGATTTTAAGATATTTTTTCTTGACTTCTCAAGAGTTCATATCTGTGAATTGTTAAGAACTTGCAAGTAGCAAAAAAAAAATAATACAGATGAGAATCACAGATCCAACATTTAGGTCTCAGTACTACGCTTCATCTGTACAGTTTTACGGCATTCCAAAACAATAAAACAAACAACAATTTCTACTCTGTTGAACCGTATATCATCGCAGATAACAATTTCTTTTACCAGTAGATGAAAATGCAGGTTAAAATAAGCAAAGTACTCGCACAACCAGATCAAAACTAGATCAATCGCTTTATTTATAAGCTTTAACCGGGATCTTGAACACGGAGTAGGATGTTGCATCGAATTAAGCACTGAGATTTCAGCGATTTCTGTTCAGCCATACAATTATGGCCCCGGTCGATGTAGTTTGTTAAGAAGATCGAGGGTTATACTTTAATGAAGAAAAAAATACTAATCAAATTGCTTTATGAAAAGCCCGTTAAAGGGAGAACCTACTCTCTTTTTAATGTTGCTCCGAATTGCAGGTTTACTCAGTGTTTCTCCTCCAGGAAACTTTCAATCATAAGTTCTACGAAGGAGCAAGGATCAGGGATGTCAAAGTTGTTTAAGACCTGAACAAACATAAATTCAACAGTTAATTTCGTTCACAAACAGTGTCAAAGGAGTTCAATTGAAGTTGGAGTTTACTTGAAATTGTGTGCATGTGTAAAAACAATTGGCTGCGGTCACTTGGGGGTCAACTGGAAGAAGATGGCATTAGCAAATAACGCGAAGACTCTTGACGGGCCTTTTCTCATTTACGTTCAGCATATTGAAATAACAGACCCCCACATCTAGGTGGAAACTCAAACCTAAGACCTATTTGTCAAACATTCAAGCTAGAAGATACTCGGGTTCCTTTCGAAATGGAAGATGTGAATGATGATGAAACATACCTCAGGGTGCACAATGCCGAAAGTGCCAATCCGTTTCCCGTAATAAATAATGCTTGCTTGTCTACCCGGAAGATACTCAGGTTCCTTTCAAAATGGAAGATGTGAACAAAATGAGAATATTACTCCGAAACATCCAAAGATAGTAAAAGAAAATTCCAACTGCGAAAATACTTACATCTGAAGGTTCTATTAAGTACCCGTCACCGCCATTCAGTGGAACAAAAGGAGCCCCAATCACTTCCATAATTCGATCCACGAGGCCATGTATCAGCTAAAATGAAAATTTAAAACATTAACCGTGGTAATTACTTCAACAAACTTCACCTTCACAGTCAAAACATGCATACAAGGCTACCAAAGGTTGAGCTTTGTTCTACTACTTTCGGAATGGGAAAGGCCAAAGTTGTTGCCAGTATGTGTTGTATTTACCTCAAATCCAGAGGTAGCACCACAATATAGTGCCGCTAGTTGGCGACGATTTGCTGCACCAACATCTTTCGTTTCATCCAGTACAGCTACATCACCCACTTCAAAAATCTAGTGAACATGAAAGAAAAAGTAATATTATTACAAGCATATACCAGTAGAAAGCAGAAATAATATCACTCACAGAAACAAGTACAAAAAGCAACAATAATGTAAAGAACCGTTTTTGAACACACAAAGCCAAGACATCCCTCTATCAACGACAAATAGAAACAACGTATGCGACTCTATCATGGTAAAATCACTAACCAACTATTTGAGCATAATATTAGCACTCTGTAATTCTATCAAACAGAAAATCTAGTTGCTACATGATTCTTGGGATACCACCCCTTCTAATACGCCATCAGTAGTATAGATCCAATGTAATTGACAAAATGATCAAGATCAAAATTCTGATTAACATATTAAGTATTAACTTCATTGGATGTTCTAAAACCCAATTAGCTACTTGATGCATCTAGGATGATCATCTGACTGAGGATGTTTTGAGCATTTCCATATCCCACAAAACGGAAATGAATAAGAAAATGCTGGATTGAGCTTCAAAAGACATGCATAATAATTACCTTTATTGGCTTTGGATGATCTTTGTTATGCCCAACAGTCTTCAATATCCCAGGCATCAGACTGGTTCGAACCACCTGTTTAAATCATGATTGCATCAATCTTCACTTGAGAAGAAAACGAACAAGAAGAAATCTGATATCCTAAAATAATGGTATCAGAAATGAAATGTCAAGCAGAAAATGACTAGAATTGAATAGTAATAACGCAAAAGTTTGGCACCAATTTATCTGGGGACAAAAAAGGCTAATATATTCGGTTCAGACACAGTAACAAAACAACAATCTTTCTTTTTCCTATACTGATCCTAGAGCAATGAAACGAACTAAATGAGAATCAAACGAACGAAAATTCTGCCCACAACAAAGCCAACTCAATAACATGGTGCTATAAGACAAACAAAGCAAAAGGTGATGGAGAACGCACACCTCAAAATCAGCAGAACGAGGATTTCCAATAACAACTGCTGTTGATTTGTCATCTTCACGATTCAACATGGTAAAATTCTCTCTCCAAGAGCACAATATAAAGGTCAAGACCTCTGTAAACCCATTCATTGCAATCTAAAAAAACAAATATCAGGAAAAAGAAAAAAGAATTAACGAAACTCTTACAATCCAGAAAAGAGAAAAGGAAAAAAAAAAAAAGAGAAAGAAGGCCTTTAATACATAGAAATGAATTTAACAATTAAAGGTTTTGCGTTTCACTACCTCCCTCCGGATGAGGTCACTGAGCTCGTTCAAGGGAAGTGGCTGCAAAGATGGAATCTTTCCCTCTGGAATCTTGTTAAACCCATAACCAATTGCAACATCCTGAGAAAGAATACATTATAAACGGTTGAATAGCCAAAAGACATGGTACCTACAAGAAGCATCAGCAGACTAACAAAAACTTATTGTTATCGGACCTCCATAACATCACATGGATGAAGCACGTCACTTCTTGTTGGGGGCACAGACACATTAATGATGCACTCTTTGTTGTCTAAAACTGACTTCTCGGCATGTAATTGCATCCGATTTAACAAACTAGTGACCTGAAGGAAGACAACATGCTCAAAAGAAATGGAATATGAATGTCCAACAAAACTTATTTTGTTTACATTAGTTACTTAAAAAATATATATATAGAACACTTAAAAAAAATAAAAATAAAAAACACCAGTAAGAGTGTCAGCAAATGGAATACAGAATGGCAATTCATAAACCATAAAAGCAGACGGCGGATATACAACATAAAATATCTGTAGCATGTGAAAGAAGGAGGTAACAAAACATGACCATAAGACTATCAGCAAACTTCCAATATGTCAGGCAACCAAAAAAGAGGTTATAATTCAAATTGGGGCCAAACATTGGTTCTGTTTTGCCGATTTTTCAAAAAGAAAAAACAAAACAAATTATAATAGAACCAGTCTCGGTTTTGCATTTTCAAAACCGAGTCCAACCAAACCATATTAGTAAAGTATCAGTTCAGCTTTGGCCCTAACCGATGGTCCTACTTAAAAATTTTGAGCCATTCTTTTCTTCTCTATTCTTTTCTTTTTTTATTTTTATTTTTATTTTTCAATCTAAACTCTTTTCTTGGTTAAATTAAAAACAAAATATGCTCGCAAGTTTTAATTCAAAAGGCTAAGCCAACAATGGTACGCCCATCCAATCTTTGGAACTGAGGGCCTAGGAATTAAAAACCAAGGGAAGGAGATTCAATTACTTTTAGAGTTTGACAGGGAGTTTATTGGCGATGTGGGACTTCTAGACGTACCAAGTTTCGTAAAAGAAAATTAAATAGAAAGAACTCTAAGGTACAAAATATGAAGCAGTGCAGTGATATGGATGCACTCATGAGGCTCTTTCTTGAGGGCATCTGAAGTTCTAACTCCCGCAAAGCACCAAAACTGTCTTTCTAATTTAATATGAAAAAATTGATCTGGTTCGGTTTCAACCAAACTAGAAAATGGCAAGCCTCAAAACTAGTTCTGTTTTTGATACTTGGATCCTCTGTCCATTTTCTGTGTCTTTTTCTCTATTTGATAAATTATCATTCGACAAATTACTCAATGAAACATCACCACACTTACAGAAAGAAGGATTTCATATTCATCTGTTACTATGCTTGATTTCTCTCTCTTAAATTTTTTATCAATCCTCCGCTCTCCTCTCTTTGCCACTAATCTTTCTCATATATTCTTTTTCTTTTTCTTTTTCTCCTGCTCATCTTTCATCATCATCTCTCTCTTTCCCATACATTACTATCTCTTGTTTTTTTCCTTGATTATCATCTCTCTCTTTCCCATACATCACTATCTCTTGTTTTTTTCCTTGATTTCTCTCATCTGTCCCATACTTTTCTCATTTTTCCCATAGAATCAAATTACTTCATTGACTCCAATGGTACTTCCTGATTAAACAAAAGGGCCAAATAAGCACAGAAAAGCAACCGGCTGCAATATAAGAAGAGCCGACTTTGATACAGAATTACATGATATTTATCACAAAGCAAATACAAGGACTAAACTGTCTAAACTCTTGCTCTGACACCGTAGACAAGTGACAACCTCTCCAAATACAGAAACACATGGAACTCTACAAGTATGATTCTAGGGGATGGTGGTGACGGGATGGGTTTGAAGCCTAGAAAGAGATAGACAACGACAATTATGAAATGTGTATGATAAAAAAAGGAAATCGGAGCTAGAAAATAAAATGGCAAAGGTTTGAGGAAAAGAGAGTGCAGGAGAGATAATAGAAAATTTTATTAGGAGAGAAAAATCAAGCATACTAACGGAGGACTAAAAAATTCTTCTTTATGTAGTACCTTTTGGCGATTGATGCAACACTCAATAATTCGTTGGACCAAAAAAAAAAAAAAAGAAAGGGAAAACAGACAGGGATCCAAGTTACTAGTTTTTGAAACAACCAAGATCAGTCTTGACATGCCACAGAACTGTCAGTGCACCCGTATAATTAGGTTGGAAATTTAGCCTTTCGTGCGTTAAGCTAAAACCAAACCAAACAAATTCTCCAGTATAGAAAAACCAAAAATTTTGCAACCACCGAGAGTCAAACCCCATATCTCATAATGATAATGCCATCCATAGACACATGCACTTTTCCGTTGCACTGCTTTGCTTCATTTTTTTTTTCCCTATATATATATATATATATATATATATATATATTTTTTTTTTAAACAAACACAATGTGATTTCTCAAACCTTGATGGGTCCAAGAATCCAACATCAACTACAAAACTTGTTCTCCTTCTAGATACACTAAATATGACCTGTTCTCTTTGTTTTTCTATTTTCCCCTTATCAAGTTGCCCATCCCCATGCGTGGATGGGCCTACATTTCATAGGCCATCTAGTCAGTCTCAAAATTTTGCCCCATATAGCATTTAAACAGTTGTACGGGATTTGTTTACTTTTTATTATTGGGATTTGGACAAAAAATAGTTAAAAAGTTTCAAGAAAATAGTTCATCGATTTTTATAGAAAAACAAACTGTTGAAACCACTGCCTTACTTGTATGATTCTGTCAGTTTTTCTTTTTCAATATGGCCTGGTCAATTCATGTTTGATTGGTTATCCTTACGAAAAACTAACCAAACCAAGTAAATATTCAGTCTTAGAGACCTTAGCTAAAAAAAAAACAAGAAACAAATAAAACTTATCGACATATCATAGAGAGAGAGAGAGAGAGGCAGCAACAACAACAATAACAAAAGAAAAAAAACTGCATACCTCTTCTGCTTCCAAGTTGACTCCAATAGCACCATTAATATATGATAGAGGAACTTTCAAATTGTAGACAGATAAATCAGGATATGTAAATGACTTTCCATCAGAATCTGTAACTTGAACTGGTTCAATCTCAAACTTTTTCTCACAATAAGCTGAAAAGGCGGTTACCTGAGAGAACAAAGGAATTTATTATCATCCATGAATACAACAACAACCAGAAAGCAAACAGAAGCTACCGAACAAATGCATCTTTTTTTTTTTTCCTTTCCATACTATTGTGTTTAAAACAATCTTGGCCTTTGTCAAATCTGTGGCTGTACATTCAATAAAGACATTCTTTGTCTTTAGAGTGATTGCCGAGTGGGCACTATTGATAATTGGCGGTAAAGACAAAACAGTTCTGCCAAAAAGAAAAAAGAAAAAACATTAGGTCAATAATCAATAATTTGAAAATAAAATGTTATTTACAGAGGGTAAAGCCCAGTTTTTTCAGTGGAAATTGAGTAGAAAAGTATACATTATCAGTAAAATCATCAACGTGATATGAACTCAGCATCTTAAAAACCAGAAATCCACTAATTACTGGAATCAAGTAGCAATGGCATAAAGGAAGTTGACATAGCAAAGTAACGGTAAATAGGGAGCTACAAACATCATCTCACCTGTTGCTATCATATATAACAGGGTACACTGGTGAGTCCTCTATTATGTGCAAGAACTTCTTCAATTTCAAATCTGACTGCCAAATTAAGGGAAAAATATTGGATCCTGACAATGATATTGATATCCCCTCAAGGATCTAAGTTAGATATAGGTATTTAAGAATAAAGATTTCTGCACACAAAAAAATGCACGGATATACAATTCTCATGTTTCTTCCGGAGATAAAACCAACTAACATCATCAACTAGCCCACAGAACAACAAATATGGACGTCTTAGTTAGAGTATTAGCTTGGGACTCACTTTGTAAAACTCCATCAGCTCATTAGCCTTGAAGCTCTTCACCTATATTGAAACGAACCAATCGAGAAATTACTTAACAGAAAGCAAAAGCAGATGCAGGGGAAGACTAACAGAATGGTTATTTAATCGAAAGAGAGAGAGAGAGGGGGGGGATTGCAAGGGTCTACAAAGAAACAGAAGCCAACCCATTTGATGTACAGTTAAAGAATATGAGAACCTAAACAACAAACGTTCCTATTATAATATCTCATTGAACATCATCATAAAGCTCTGTTATAGCATTTCCAAGGGATCTGGAAAAGAAGGTTCTAATGAATGCGAATAACAGCACATTCGGGTAAGGTAAAGCAAACAAAAGAAGGGATTTCAGAAAATTCCACTTCCAAATATAGGAAAGAGATATTTTGAAAAACTTACGATGTCAAACATGCCAATAAATAATCATAGACAAAGGGCCTGTTTGGTGCACAAGTTCAAGTTGAAATTTATAAGTTTAGTTTGAGTTAAGTTTAGTTTAGTTTAAAATGTGAGTGTTTGGTAAAAAGTTTGAGTTGAAAAGTTTAAGTTGAGTTGAGTGTTTGGTGAAAAAGTTTGAGTTAAAAAGTAAAAAAAAAAACAAGGGCCTTGTTTGGATGTATAAAAATTGATTTAACCAATTTACAGGCATACAATCTCCGGCGTAATCTTCGTATAAGGGATCCCCAACCTGTACCATCCGTATGAAATTATGTAGAACAGCACAAGCCACGGGGATCATAGCCTGTTTGTCCATCGGGTAGCTATTGGTACCTTTTAGTATTTTGAATCTTGCCTTCCAGACACTAAATGTCCGCTCAACACAGTTCCGCAACGATGAATGTGTGTAGTTAAACACCTCTTTTCGGTTGCCGAGCCCGTCGCGCCTTCTTCGGTATTCAGGTAAATGATATGTCTCTCGGCGATATGGGCTCAAGAAACAATCCTTGTTTGGGTAAGAAGCCCAAATTCTTTTTTTTTTTTTTTTTTTTTTTTTTTTTTTTTTTTTGTAAGCCCACCAAGGAGACCGGCCTCTCCTTGGTGTGTCGTTTGTCTGGCAAACACAAAAGCCATAATGGCCTTCATCGGGAAGATGGAATAAAAAAAATTCTTTTATTTGTTGCTACTCCAAAAAAACGACAACATATTATAGCTTTGGTGCCCAATACATAAACGACAGAGGGGGAAAAAGCTTATTGGGCAGCCATTGAATCCGGCAGCCGGAAGGAGCTATCCGCGACTAAAATAGTTTCCGTTTTATGCTCCAAATTTAGTTTCTCTTCAATGTTCAAATCCCACAAAACCCAAACTCCACCGAAAGGAATCTCCATTTTTTTCAAACCGGAATAACATAATATCCCCCTAAACCGTGTGTGTGGGGGTGGTATAAGCTAGAGAGAGAAAGTAGAGAGAGAAACATAGCCAAAATTTGAAACTCACAAATGGGTGTTGGGGATGATTGCTCACGGTGGAAGAAAGGAGGGAGTGCAGCGTGACTGGGTTCTTGGGGGCGACCTTCGAACGTTTCGCCGGACGGGGTGTGGGGCGGCAGTGGGCGAAAGGTCTCGGCGAAATGGGTGGGGGACGACGTTCTTCACGGATCGTTTGAGTGGAAAAACGATCAGAGATGAATGAGGTGGAGAGAGAGAGTTAGAGAGAGGAGTTATTGTGAAGTTGAATTTGTGAGTGAATGTTGCAGAGTTAAAGCTTGGAAAGTAGACGGCCTGTTCAGAGGTAGTAGTACATTGCAGCGATGGAGGGGAATCAATTCCCAGCATATCTGAGCTTCAACAGTGATCAAGTCAGTAATCACTGTATAACGGTCCAGTTTTTAGTTCAAAATCAAGTCATCAGCCAAACACATTTAGTTCAAGCTGAACTAATATTCATGAGTTCAGACTCATGTCCCAAACAAGCTCAAATTGACTTAGTGGAGAAATATAAAAATAAATAAATGTAGACCCAAAGACTTATTATAAGATTGCGACGATGATTTGAAATGGTTAAGACCTGCTGTAACTACACCAAACAAAAGAACGCAACTTGACTGGATAACATAACCATTTATTAAAATATAACTATCAAAAGAAAAAAAAAATTTATATAGCTACCTGTTTCAGCGGAACAAAGTCTATGCTTGAAGGTGGTAAGGCCTGAACAGAAAAGATAGATATAAGTTGCTAATTCACTTGCATGCGTAAATTTTTTTTTTTTTTTTTTTCCTTTTAAACAAAATGCACTGCACCTGGACTTCTAGGAAATGTTTTCAACCGTTCATTTGTCAATGCATGTGTATTAAGAGGGAGGGAGGGAGGGAGGGGGGGTGAAGAAACAGTGTGATAAGAAGCAAGACAAAGATCGACATAAAACTACAAAAGGAGTTTAGTCATTAGTGCAATCGACCAATTAAAGCTGAATGTTGTTTTCACACATTATCCAAATCATTAATAATAGCATCACTCTCCCCTAATGCAATATACCAACCATGACCAAAGTATGAAACTGAACATAGAAGCAAAATGACATAAATTACAGGAGAATTTATTTAGATTATGACTAACAAAATTTCTCGTTTCTTATTATGGGGGAAAAATACACACACACACACACATTTGAAAAGCTCACCTCATATGTGAATGGGGCTTTCAACGTATCCAAGTCATGAGTTCCAATTGCAACTAGGGTTCTTCGCCTGTTAGAAAAGGTGGATTCAAGCACGTCAACCAAGTCATCATGAGGCAATGAAAATTTAGGTGACCTTCTCGTACAACTTGTGTCACCCCATAGAGCACCTCAAGACAAAGGAGGGCCCAAGACCAAGGGCATTTATATATATGATTGCAGGATTAGTGATATTTTAAAGCAAAAAACAAGCAAATTGAAACTGCAGGCTGCCATATATATCCATACAGAAATGATGCGGATAGCAAGAACTATTAAGTTATCTTATCCTAATTCCAAGATGAAATAATGTCACTGACTGAACTTTTATTCCGTAATCACTACATTTCTCATCATTAAAATTAGACAAGTATTTCTAAACACGTCCTTGAGAAATAATGGCTATACGATACACAAATTGATAATCTTTCCTATCAATTTTAGCACTTTAAGTTCTATTTTTAATCCCATCTAATTAGTTTTCTGACCAGTTACTTCAATTGCTTTGAAAAAATTTCTCTTAAACCGAATCCCAGGACATCTAAACAATCAAGCCAAGCATCTTTTCCAGTACACCATTCTTCTTATGCTTTGCTCACATGTCACATACAGAATCAGCAACAAATAGTAAATTAACGGAAACCAAAAGCATGCTCAAACTTGTGAGTGAAGTAACTCAAAATAAATTACCGGCAAATATTCTGGTGCAGTTTATCTTGGAGATCGATAAAACTGTTGTATCTTGCTTCATCGAAAGTCATGCCTCTTAAAACAGCACAAACAACATACGGCCGAATCAAGGACGTCTGCAACAGGAAAATGGTGATCATGTTCCACGAAATGAATAACAACATTTCCGAACATTACAATAAAAGTTAGCCCATTTCTCATACATACCTCAGGTTTTACATGCATTTTAATCATCGAGTCCGAACTAATCTTAGCCAGTGTATATGAAGGAATCTTATCCTGCTTATTGAAGATGCGGAGGGATTGAGCAAGCCCTTCAATGCAAAGCAAATCATATCTGCGCATACGTCAAAAAAAAAAATTATAGTTCGTTACTATCCCCTATTTTCTTGAATCTTAGAACATCACACTTATATTTGACTTTCAGCTTCGTAAGAAATTGAGCCGAGCCATTTTAAATAAACCGAAAAGATACCATCTACGAATTCAAACTACCACATTCCATAGACCCAACATGCAAGAAAAAATTTCAAACTAACACATTGCATAGACGCAAAATGCAAGAAGAAATTCTGATGGAAATTCTAAATTACAGAACCCAAGTCACAAACAAACCCAACGTAAATGGAAAATCGAAATTTACCCAATTAAAAAAAAAATAGAACTCATGCAAAAAAACATATAACATGTAAGAAAATTAATTAACACACTAGTAACTTACCTTAAAATTAAATTATAAAAAAAAAAAAAAAGATTAATGTATGAAAATTACCTATTTGCAGGGACTTCAATTTTATAATAACTTCTTCATCTTCGTCAGCTTCTTCGTCCAAATGCTTTTCTTTTCTAATAATTGCTTTCTCAGTTGTCTGATACAATTTACAATCATACATTCCAACAAATTACCACCAATCTATAATTGCAGAACAAATGAAAAATTATGGAAAATTCAAACAAAAAAAATTAAAAGTTAAATTAAAAGCTTACCACATCGTCGAGTTCGATCCAAAGCTGAAGCATAACTCCTCGAACTCTTCTTGAGCTGCAAAAAAAAAAAAAATCACATTTTGACAACGTTAATTAAGATTATAATCAACGGAGAATTAACAAAAAATGAAAATAAAGTTGCTCACTGTAAGTCCTCCCTAGGGCTTCGAACAGACGATCTCTCCCCACGCTGACTGTAGGCATTGTCAACTTTCTCTCTCCTCCTCTCTCTCTCTCTTCTTCTCTCTCAAAACTCTGCAACTTAACACAGAAATGGAGGAGACGACGAGAAGAAGTAGAAGTAGAAGAAAAAGATGTCTCTCCGTTTAACCTACGCTTCCGCGAATCAGATCCTCCACTTGAAATTTTATTGGGCCTAAGGCCCAAATGTAAGCTTGTCTGGGCCCAAGTCTGTTTGGGCCCAAGTCAGCCTGGGCCAACCATCACATGTGCGAGGGATTCGCACGTGGGAAGGCCGGCTCTTAAACCCTAGTTTTCTGTTCAGAGAAACCCTAATTCCAGATTTTTGTTTCAGGAGGAAGAAGAAGAAGAAGATGGGGAGCGATAGCGAAGCAGAGAAGTCGCGCCAGAAGGAGAAGGAGAAGGAGAAGAAGAAGATTCAAGCTCTCGCTCCCATTGCCAAACCTCTCGCCGGAAAAAAGCTTGCAAGCGGACCCTGAAACTTGTCCGCAAAGGTGTGTATATATATTATATATATATATATAAGCTGTTTGCTTTCCGAGAAACTGAGGGAAAATTTAAGGTAATGATGTTGGGTTTTCGTTTTTTTTTGCTATTGTTGTAGCTGCTGAGCAGAAATGCTTGAAGAGAGGAGTGAAGGAGGTGGTCAAGAGTATTAAACGTGGTCATAAAGGGTTAGTCTTGTGCTTAAATTTTGATTTCATTTGTGTTCGATTCGATTGAAAATCATGATTTTGTTTATTTTTTCACTCTGATTTTTTTTTTTTTTTGCCTTTTTTTTTTGTAGAATATGTGTTATAGCTGGGAACATCTCTCCTATTGATGTGATCACTCATGTTCCGATCTTGTGCGAAGAATCCGACATTCCCTACATTTATGTTCCCTCCAAAGAAGTAAGTTTGTAAATTAAAATATGAGTAAAAAAAAATCCCAAATTTCTTATTGTTTTTAGGTTCGTTTCAGTCCTTATATAAGGACATAATTATATAACAATGACTTTGAAAAGATGTAATAGGCTCTGCGAAGGAATGGGAGCGACGCCTCTGCCTTGTGATTTTAAGACCATGAAGTTTTTGTTATATTGTAGTTTCAACTTTGTGAGTAATCTTATAGTTTGATACGATTAGATGGTTTTTTCCTCAGGATCTTGCAAATGCAGGGGCAACAAAGAGGCCAACTTGCTGTGTTCTGGTTATGACAAAGCCTGCCAATGCCAAGGCAAATCCGAGCGAAGAGGAACTGGATAAACTAAAGTTGGAGTATAGCCAGGTTGCAACTGAGGTGTCTGAACTTGTGGCCACTATTTTTTGAGATATAAACTATATTGTATTGCCCTTCTTTTTTCTTGCATTTGATGATATAAACTATTTAGCTTATTTTTATGCTTCCTGTTTGATGTAGTCCGATTCCAATGTTCCGTGTTCGGTTTCTATGTATCATAATATCTTCTTTTCCAATTTTGTGCACCCTTTTCTTAACTTGGACAAGAGGTACATGCTCAAGGGCTCTAATTCTAGATGC